>CM051257.1:27945568-28228456 GCA_027921565.1 Artemia sinica
CCCCTAGTCATACCCTGTCTCTTTAAACTATACTTCGAATTTTTTTTTCAAGTTCTGTTAAAACTGAACCTCTTAATCACAATCAGTTGATGAGTTTGACAAACTTGTTTTTTTTTTTAATTTATTCCTGATCTTTTCTTTTAATAATGCTGGGAAGTCCGGCGCCCCCTTCTAGCAATGTCCTGTCACCCATGAAACTTCCTTCATGGAAGATCTTCCATATAGCCCCAACCCTCTCCTTCCACCACCTACCGAGAAAAAATCTCCTCTGAAAAATTGTATATTCCCAATACCATACTAATATGTTAACATTGATAAAGTTCATAACTTCAGCAGGGCTCCTTCCCCAACTCCCTGGGGAACTTTGGTGACCAAGTCATCCTAAAGACGATTTTTATCATATTTTCGACCATGTTGAACAAAAGGCTTCTCAAAATTTTGATCGGGATGATTGGTAAAAAAAGAGCGTGGGAGGGCCTTAGTTGCCCTCCATTTTTTTTTGTCACTTAAAAATGGCACTAGAACTTTTAATTCTCCGTTCCATGATCCTCCCACGATATTCTAGGACCACTGGGTCGATACAATCACCCCTGGAAAAAAAAAACAAACAACGCCACAATAAACACACGCATCCGTGATGCTTTCTTCTGCAAAAAATGGAAAATTCCAACATTTTTGTAGATCGGAGCTTGAAACCTCTACAGTAGGGTTCTGCTGATACGCTGAATATGATGGTGTGATTTTCATTTAAGGTTCTCTAACTTGTAGGGATCTTTCCCCTTTTTTCGAAAAAATCAGCCAATTTTCTCAGGCACGTAGCTTTTGATGGTACGATTACACTTAATGAACTTATCTAATTTGAATGATAAAATTTGATTCTTTTGGATGTATCTATTGTAGATCAAAATCCCGTTTTTTACTAGTTTCGTCTACCTTGAGCCGTGGTCTCTCCTTACTTACAGTTTCGTTTAACCCAACTGTTTTGATCAGCTAACCTTAATGAGTATCTAAATTATAGAGAGGGTCAAGTCATAATTTGAAATCGAAATCCCCTAGGTAATCTTGCAGATTTGGAATCTTCACAAACCGTATTTTATTTTGTATAATTTTTTGTTTTTGAAAATTTCTGATAAAACTATAAGCTCTCAAATCTTCAACCGAATTCGGATCAGCAACAGGTTAGGATCAATTTTAGAAGTCAACCACCTTGCAAGTATTAGTTAAAACAAAAAGTGATTCAATTGAAATTTAAAACATTTAAAAACATTTAAATTCCTCATCTTTAGGGGGTACACATCACCTACTCCCTGGGAAAGGTCCTAAAGCTTGTTCATAATTTTGGTGGGATCATTTCTCCTGAAAAAATTCCTTGGGCAATATATAGTTCGGGTTCGAGTGACTTCTAAGTCAGTAACACTTTCTAGGACTTTGAAACTTCCAATTGGACAATATATATGATTTTACCAAAAGACAGGCTTATTTATTGCAACCTATAATATAATAAAGTCTATCTTCGATTATTTTATCTTTCCTTTGGAATTCCACACGATATTATAATTTTTTAAACCTCCATTATCTTTTTTTTGCACTTTTAGTCGTTTCTGTAAAACAGTAGAATCGTCAATGTAAATGGGTTGATCTCTTGTAGGTATACCGAGGCCCAAGTGCATATGGGAAAGGATACAGCACCAAAGGAGGCTACGGTGGATATGGCTTCGCTCCCTGGGGATACTACGCTCAACAGCCAATAGACTACAGGAGATATGGTATTGGATCCTACTAATTGTGATTACAAAAGCTTCTATGTTGTTATTTATTGTATTTTACTTCTCAGTTAATTATAAACAATTCGAGTAAAATCTTTATTTTTATGTCAATGGGATAGTGTCAATATGGGAAGAATTTAGAAAAAAGCCATTTTTTATCGATGTAAGATTACGAGATCCTTGAGATATCCAATGGGGAAAGGGAACCCCCCCCCCATTTCTCTTGAGTCCGTACTGGGGAAAACTGATATCCTAGTAAATCATACCGTTATTGTTTCAGATGAAATACTTCATAGACATTCTAGATTATATTCAAGAGTGTAAAGTAAGTAGTAGAATAATACCTAGGTGCCCATTTCAAGATGGCTAAAATAATACCCAGGCACTGACAAATGATAGGAGATCATCAGACCTCATCCTCCTCCCAGAGCTCCACGTTTTTTTCAATAATTTTTCAGTGGTTAAAAACACAGTTTACCTATTGTCTACAACTTTGAAAATTGATGCATCCCATCTGTCGTAATAAATAGCTGTGTACGTTACTGATAGGAGAATAATAAAAGCAGAAACAGATTTTCAAAATAAACTGCGCAAATTTTACTTTGCAGTGATATTAAAACTGAACAACGAACAGCAGCTATCCTGAGTTCTAGGAGGGTTGTCACTCCCCTTTTATAACTCCAAAGTTTAACTTGCTAATTATTGAAAACACATATTTCTTAATCAGTGTTGGTTTTTATCATTAAAAGTTTCTAGTACTAAATGTGATCAGTTATGTGTTTACAATGAGGTTGAAAACGCCCAATATTTCAGTTCAAATGTTTTAAAGTCAATGTCCATATGCAACACTAAAGCTAGGGGCCCACAGAAAAGGAATTGTATTCGCAGACGAATTTGTGAGTTCGCATCACGACAGTGAATTCGCGTGGTATGCATCACAGAACGCGAAATTTCAAATATGATTTCTAAAAGACAGAAACAATAGATTTGTGGATTGCTACTGCTTTTGTCTTTAAGACGTCGGAGAGATAAGCTGAAACGATCAAGAAAGTTCTGGGTATCTATTTAGATTGCGAAATAATGAGCTCGCACCAAGGCGCTGGACTCTGCCTGCGGAAGTGGTATATTTTAGCTGGAGTTATTGGTACAGAATATTTGTCAAATAATTTTTATTCTTATGAAACTTTGGTCAGATTTAAGCCAATCTTTGTTTTCTATGACACAGATTACTGGACGGGCCCTTTTCCTTGCTAACTTAAAAATAACTCTAGAGTATAACAGTTTTGTCTGTGTCAACCTCTACTTTCCATATAACAATTGGTTCGAAAGCACCCTCCAAAGAAAATCGGGAGGAGGGTCAAAAATAACTTTTTTAGATTAAATTTTTATCAAAAAATTATCTTATTTTTAAGCATATCTTTATTTCGGAGGCAACCCTTGAGTCCCTCCTATTTACAGGTAGCACGAATCACAAATTCAATTTTTTTATATACAGAGATTTTTAGACCTCGGCGCTTCTTGACGCTTTTTTTAAGCACAATTTCAAATTGAACTAGATTAGGAGTTCCGACGTGGAAGTTTTCCTAATCTAATTGACATTTTTTTTGCTAAAATAATATTTTATTTTCTTTCAATTCACCAGATAAATTTTTGTGTCCTTCATTGTTCCTATTGTTAACTTCAGTGTCATCAGATATAATTATAGTTCCAAAAATTATTCTGATGGCAGCAATCGTTGCAGCCTAGTAATGAGTAAACCACAGCTTGTAGTAACTGAAAGTTTAAAATTGTAGTATAAGAAAAAAAAAGTCTTGCGAAGAAAATCCTTTATTTAAAGTTTAAAGTAATGATAACTATTAAATAGGTTAATCTTAAAAGTAAAATTTTATTATCATAGACAATCATCTGATCCTGAGGAAGTGTAAATTTTCCGTAAAGGGCTTTTTATGTAGTTCTAAATAAGTTTTGTCTTTTTTTTAATTAATGTTTATTTACAGTATTAATTAATTTCCTGTCATATTAACTGATTTGCCAAATAAGGTAATGCGTATCCGAATAACCTTGGCCTTTTTACACTTAATGAAAAAACTGCCATTCAACATCTAAAGTAAGGGGGAAATAAATGTTGTCCACCGAAAGATCTTGATTTTACTTATACCTTTTTTTTTTTTTTTTTTTTTTTTTTTTTTTTTTTTTTTTTTAAGGGACAAAGCCCTGATAGGCTATCTATCGTTATTTTGCGTGTTTATTTGAAACATTTACTGGTCCTTAAAATCAATTAATTACAGGATAATTAGGCTAATCAAGCTAATTAGCTTAAGGACAGTGGGATAATTAAGATTTCTCACTACGGACGCGACAAACAAGCTGAAAACCGTAAGACACAATATTCGTCTTCTTCGCATAAAAAGCATTGAAGTTTTAATCCTCGATTAGTCCTACCTGATACATATTGCTGGGTTCTTGCTGCGCCATTATCGACGAGATTCAGGAGCTTCATTTAGGTTTGAATCCTGGACAATCTTCCAGGAGTGGTCATATCGTTTTTAGTATCTATGACGCATGCAAAATTACACAATATGATAAAT
The DNA here is from genome assembly GCA_027921565.1 of Artemia sinica. Classification (NCBI taxonomy): domain Eukaryota; kingdom Metazoa; phylum Arthropoda; class Branchiopoda; order Anostraca; family Artemiidae; genus Artemia; species Artemia sinica. The sequence continues at coordinate 27,949,923 of CM051257.1, forward strand.
TGCTTTGCAGAAAATTACAATTGAATAAGGAAAGTGCTATTTTAGCGTCTGTAAAAGATAGAAGGAGGAATTAATATTAAGTATTTATGACAAGTGCAAAATCACACAGAATGACACTGAACAGCTAAGGAAAAAGACATAGAACAAGAAACAGCAACAAATAGCACTCAATTGCAAACTAAAATGTGACTAAAAACTAAGGAATAGCACGATAAAATGCTATTGCGAAGCGGAACAGAGGAATGGAATTTACGACAAAATTTCTTAGTTCAAGTGAAATTGCTGGAATGCCAGCGTATTACTTAAAACGAAAGAATAAAATGATGATCATGCCAATGTGTATTTTAAATATTTCAGATGTCAAAGGCATTGGAATGCATGATTTTGAACGGATCCTAACAGCTAAAGTAAAAGGCATGGACAAATATTTGATGTAATGATGCACGAAAATGAAGCGCAAGTGAATTCTGAGGCTAGAACGCATTTGACAACCAGTATAACAACGAAAACATCGAATAATAAATGAGATCTGCGATGAGAAGAGAAGCAACAGTGAGAATCACAGCGAGTTCCAGAAGAAAACGAATCCCATAAAATGGATGATTCTTTGATGCATTAACAGGAAGAAGGAATTGAATTCAATCCAGACTCTCTTAACTCAATTGGTATTGCTTATTTCACACCCCATGACTTATAAAAATGAATCATGAATGTATATACTCCTTTCAAACGAGTAACTGTGTATCTATTTAAAACAAATTTTTATTAGAATTATATGCCTTTTAAGTATTTTTCCCAGGGTGGTTGTATCGAACCTAACCTGACGCCATGAGATCGAGGAGAGGCTCACGTTATCTGCAGTTAGAAGACAAGTGACAACAAGAATTAATATATATATACAAGCCTGCCGCGTGCCAAGTGTCGGGTTCCAGCTTCGAAATTGGCTAAACAGTTATTTTCTGGCCAGAAAATTTTGGGCCTCAAAAGCGATCTCAATAGATCACAACTTTACGGAAAAATTCAAATTTTTTCTAGAGTAATTGTATCGAACCTATGGTGACGCCATGAAATCAAAAAGAAGTTCAGGTACTTGTATGATATAGCCCCTACCTAGTATTCTTCTACTATGTTTCTCTGACGCTCTCACACCGCCAAATACTTTACCCCACCCACCCCCTGATGTGCAAATATATAGCTCAAATTACACATTTTCCATCTATTTTGTCACTTCTCTTTGTCTTGTCTCAAGCTAAGCGCAAAGAAACTAACGAAAAAAACCGGTTCTATAATGCGTCAATGAATGAACAAGTTGAACGGTAGGGGCTATATCATACAAATACCAGAGCTCACATTGTCTGCGGTTAATATATGCATATATATATATATATATATATATATATATATATATATATATATAATATATAATATATATATATATATATATATATATATATATATATATATAATATATATATATATATATATATATATATATATATATATATATATATATATATATATATATATATATATATATATATAATTATATATATATATATATATATATATATATATATATATATATATATATATATATATATATATATACTATATATATACATATTCCGTTAAATTCCATTAAATGTAAAAATTATCAGTTCATTTTTCACTATAAAGACTGGGCAGATGTAACGTTTTAAAACATTAATTAAAAAAACTTTTTCCACAAAATAAGTTTTTCAAAGAAAAGTAAAGAACTCCATTAAACAAAAATGAGCAAAATTAAAATCAAATAATCTACCAAGCGTGAAACTACCACAAATCAGATCGATAAATAAATGAAACCCAAAACGAACAGAAATTACAATAAATAACGGAGTCAAACTCAAAACGAGCAGAAATTAACATAAGTTGGGCTCAAAACCCCTCTGCCTTCCCAAGGCCAGAACATAATTTGCACTTTACTGAAAAAAATATAAAGGTTTTTACTTTTATAACTTTAATAAATCAAATATTATTAATATTTTGATTACTAAATATCAGTATATGTATATTAAACTGACAATGCACATTCATTTCTATTTTTTTCAGTAAAGTGCAAATTATGTCTAGGGCGTGGAGGGGGGGTGGGCTAGTTGCCCTCCGATCTGCTTTGACTCTTAAAAAGTGAACAAGAACTTTCAATTTCCAATTAAATGAGCCCTTTCCGAAGTTTATATGAACATCCCTTCTGTAAGAACTGTATGCCCCCAGGGCATTACTTACAACGCCTGCCTGCGGGCACTGGGGGGTTGCGTCGACACAGGAGCTTTTCTTCTCTCACCTTTCAACTATTTTTAATGAAATGGCTATTTTAAAAATTTTATCGGATGGGCTTGGGGAAAAAAGAGTGTGAGGGGGGTGAATTACCCTTGGATATCTTTTGACTCTTAAAAAGTGAAGTAGAACTTTCAATTTCCAATCAAATGAGCCCTCTCTGAAGTTTATACGATAATCCCTTCCATAAGAACCATATACGCCCCCAGGGCAACACTAACAACGCCTACCCCAGGGCCCTGGGGGGTTGTGTTGACGTCGGAGTTTTTGTTATTTAATTTTTGAACAATTTTCAAAAAACCGGCTATCTCAAAATTTGTAGCGAATGGGTTTGGAGAAACAATAGTGTTGGGGAGGGCTAGTTGCCCTTAAATATCTTGACTCTTAAAAAGTGAACTAAACTTTCAATTTCCAATCAAATGAGCCATCTATGAAGTTTATAAGAGCATCCCCTTTCACAAAAACAATACATGCCTTTAGGGCATAACTTAGAACGCCTTCCCCTGGGCCCTGGGGGGTTGTATTGACACCGGGTTTTTTTTTATCCGACTTTTGAACTATTTGTAACAAAATGTCTATCTCAAAACTTTAATCACATGAAAATTTGGCTTTGGAAAAAGAAGGCGTGGGGGGGCTAGTTGCCCTCGGATCTCTTTTGACTGTTAAAAGGTGAGCTCAAACTTTCAATTTCCAATCAAATGAGCCCTCTCTGAAGTTTATACGAGCATCCCTTTCATAAGAACCATATGTGCCCAAGGGCATAACTTACAACGCCTGCCCCCGGGCCCTGGGGGGTTGTGTTGACACCTGAGTTTTTGTTATCTCACTTTTGAACAATTTTTAACTTAATAGCATTCTCAAATTTTTTATTGGATGCATTTGGGAAAAAGCGACGGAGGGGGGGGGGGACTAGTTGCCCTCCAATCTCTTTTGACAATCAAAAACTGTACTAGAACTTTCAACTTCCGATAAAATGAGCCCTCTCTGAAGTTTTTACGAGTATCCTTTCCATAAGAACCATATATTCCCCCAGGGCATAACTTACAATGTTTGCCCTCGGGCCCTGGGGGGCTGTTTCGACCCCAGAATATTCGTTGTATGGTCTTTGAACTATTTAAAAAAAAAGTCTATCTCAAAGCTCTTATTGGATGGGTTTGAGGAAAAAGGCGTGGAGGGGGGCCTAGGCGCCCTCCAATCTCTTTTGACTCTGAAAAAGTGAACTAGAACTTTCAATTTCCAATCAAATGAGCCCTCTTTGAAGTTTATACGAGCATCCCTTCCATAAGAACCATATATACCCCCAGGGTATAACTTACAACGCCTGCCCCTGGGTCTTTGGGGGCTGTGTTAACACTGGAGTTTTGTTATATGATCTTAGAACTATTTTTATACAAAATAGCCATCTCAAAATTTTTATCGGATGCGTTTGGGAAAAAAGGGCCTGGGGGGCTGGTTACCCTCCGATATCTTTCATGCTTAAAAAGTGAACTAGAACTTTCAATTTCCAATCAAATGAGCCCTCTCTGAAGTTTATACGAACATTCCTTCCATAAGAACCATATATGCCTGTGGGGGGAGTGTGAAGACTGTGGGGGGAGTGTGAAGACTGTGGGGGGAGTGTCCTGCTCAAAGATATAATTTCCAGAACTTTCAACTACGTTGAACAAAATGGCTATCTAAAAATTTTGATTCGATGTGTTTGGGGAAATGGTGGGCGTGGAAGGGGTGTTAGTTGCCTTCCAATCAATTTCGACTATTAAAAAGGGCAATAGCCATTTAAATTTTTAATCGAATGAGCCCTTTTTGAAGTTTGTACGACAACGCTTTCTATAAAAAACCTTATTTACCCCCAGGGCATAACATGCAACCCGTGCCCTGAGGGCTGTGGGAGAGTGTCCTCCTCAAAAACATTATTTCTATCTGGAAATCAACTACGTAGATCCAAATGGCTATCTCAATATTTTGATTGGATGTGTTTGGGGAAATGGTGGGCGGGGAAGGGATATTAGTTACCTTCCAATTGCTTTTAACCCTTAAAAGGGGCACTAGAACTCTCGATTTTCAATCGAATGAGCCCCTTTGAAGTTTATACGCCGACCATTTCCATATGGTGCCTCTGGGGGAAAAAAATAAATAATAATAATAATAAAAATAAAACATTGGAGCCGTATGGCCTTTACTATAGGCATCTTAGCGTAATATTTGCAGCGTTTATGCTAGAGTCAAATACTGAAATCTTCGTTGCAATTGGAATTTTCTAATAAACTCTTCATGGATATCCTTCTAATTTAAAATTGTAATAAAATTTAATTCTCTATATACAAAATAAATACAAAAAAAAAAAACAGAAAGCAAGTCACCCACGGTTGGGGTGGGAGGATGTCATTAAAAAGATTTAAGGGAAATTGGAACTTCTTGGGAGGGTGAAAAGAGGGTAGATTTGAATAGATTGGGATGGAGGAGGAGCGTGCGTAGCTGTGTTGGCCTCAGACGGCTTGGTGCTGCAGCGAGTTGTTACTAGCAGTGAGTAGCAACAAAATACAAATACGAATGATTATTTACGTTTGATTCTCAGAGCCCTTCCTTAGTAAAGAGGGATTGCTGTCTCCCGGTTAATCGGGTCCTCGATATTTTTTCTTTCTGATTATATGAATAGATTCATTATACTGTCTATGAGAGATAATTGATTTTGCACCACTGATTCTGACAGTTCAATTTACAAAATTTTCTCATGAACTTGTTCAAAATGAACTGAATTTGTTATCCTTTACCTTTTCTCATAGCTCATGAAAGAAGCTAAAATCAAAGTCTGCTGACGTATTCCTTAGAAAAGTGAAATCACAATAGTAATATTCTCGACTCCTTTGATGTAGTTGCCTCTTGAAATCTGAGTTTCAAGAATTGAAACTATTTGTATACATTAATTTAGAAAAACAAACTTTTTCAAACATAGTCAAAGACCGAAATTCAGGTAAAATGAAAACAACTGAAACTTAAGACAAATGAAGTCTAAAACGAGCAAAATCTAAACCGAAAAATGAAGCGAAACCTAACAATAACAGATATTAGTATGAAAGATTATATGAAAGCTAAACAAGGAGAAATACTGCTAATACTACTGCTACTACTAATACTACAACTACCTACTGCTACTACTTCTACTAACTACTAATTTTTCCACTACCATTACAACTACGACTATTAAAAACTCATTTCAGCACCAAGCAGCCTTAAAGGTTGGGGGCTATTTTTGGAACGTTTTCTTAGGGACGGAGGCCCAGTTTATTTTACAGTTTTTTTTGTGCATTGCAGTTCCCTTAATGGACTTACGTATATAAGTTTCAAACCCTTCGGAAAAAGTTGTTTTAGGCCACTTTCGGCAAAACGCTTTTTTCCAGTTTCTTTTGTGTATTGGCCCTCATTTGCCCAAGAAATTACAGATATAAGTCTTAGACCCGTACCAAAATTTATTAACCTTTTTTACGGGAGGGAGAGGGTTTCCCAAACTCTAAAATTTGTGTTTAAATTATGCTTCACTAAGCCCAGGGAATTGCGAATGTAAGTTTAAGATGGGTCAGACACAGAAAGTTCTCGGTGCAATTTTGGGCCTCGTAAAATCACCCTCGTTCGACAAAAAATTTAGATTCTTTCGTCTCAGGAAACGATTTCTGATAGGTGTAAGATGATTGTATAGACAGGACCAAACATTATCACGTTTTTTTTCTATTAAAACCTCGCTGTGAATAACAGGCACTTTCCAGCGTTTACGAGCCTTGATCCTGGGTCAGCATGGATCATCTCGTCTCTGATGGCCATACTTATTGGATTTTCCAGCTATTCTGCTGTTTCCACTTCTACCGATTTTTCGGGAGATCTACCGAATTCCTAATCCATCTCCCGACAAAAAAAGAATATACCAAAACTACAGAAAATCTCCAGAAAACTCAATCCCCGGAAAACGTTACTTTGGGGTCATTCTTTTTTTTTACATGGCTGTTGTCTGTGGTCTTTTAGGGATATTGCCTGGGGGGAAAGAACAGGACCACGTTACAGGCAGTTGAGACAGTACAATTTGAATTTGTTGGCATATGTATGAACATTGTCCACTATCCACTTCACAGTGGTTGCATTGATTTTCTGTTTTTAATCAATTAAACACCTTCAAGGTTTGTAATTATTTTAATTCATAAACTAACAAAAGGCGTTGGCTAGCACCAACGATATGGGAACAGGATAGGAACTGAAACTGGATGGATCCAGCTGATTCAGTAGGTTCAAATGGTCCAAAGAAATATGGTTATTAAAAATTGAAAGAGATATGACAAAAATTAGACTTTGTCTGCAATTACTCTGTAGAACTGAAAGCAGTAGATTGCTTGAAGAAAACCTCTTTCCCCAGTCTTATGTGTTTGGTCTTATTTTCAGTCTTAGTTTGTCAGTTATAAACACAAGAGCTACCGTTTATCTCGTATTTTATCTATTTCGCGTATAGCCTTTTTTGTTCATTTATAAGAGCAAAACGCCATTTGCCTTTCCGTTTAAGCCCTTATTTTTCGTCGTTTTTCTACCTTGATTTTTACCATTATGGGGAAACGAGAGGTTCTTTAAGTTTTTTAATTTAATTAATTAATTCACATACAAAAAAATATAATAGCAGAACGAATGATGAAACTTCGTCTTGCTTCCTGTTAGTCTTTTAGAGTAACGTGTTTTTACTGTTTTTCATAGATTGGTCTTAAACCGTTTTTCAGCCGTTTTAAAAAACGTTGGGAGATGGATGGCCAAAGTGAGCGCATATATTCCTTTGTTTCAATGAATGTAATGCTGTATATATCTTCAAAAGTTGTGCTAATTTTATATTTTGTTTGCACTTATGTGAATATTAATTAGCTGAGACTGCATTTTCCCTTTATCATTCGTGAATAACTGTTTGGGGATGTTGGTAAAAAAAAAAGGTTATCCACTTAACATATACTCAATGGCATAGACGCCTATAAGCTGAATTCCAGGGGGGGGGGGCAAACCTGGTCTAATTGGCACTTTTAATGCTATACAATAGAAATCTCAGAACAAAAAAATAAAACTAAGGCAGCATCATTGATCCAGGGGGGCGCCCCCCTCCTTATGGGTGCACATACTCAATGGTTAAAGACCTGGTGTCCGAAATTAGTCCAGATGTTCTGTCACCGTCCTGAACTTAGAGAGCTGTCGTATGGAGTCTGAAAGGGTGAGAAAAAGTAGGAAATGATGAAGAAAATGTCTTAGTCAAATAGTTTTAAAGTCAGAATGAAATACGACTACGTTTAGTTTCAAAATCAAATACATTTCATTATTTTTTCGAGCTTTTAGCTGCTTCACTTTGTCAAGTTTGACAAAATTGATTGATGAAATCCCGTTTTTCTTTCCAGAATCACATTTGGCTCTTGTAGATCTGCTCTCTAAACTTTTAGAATGTGGTACTTCATTCGCAAATCGCTTGAACACCTCCAAAAACATAACAAAAAATAAAAAAAACATTCTTACTGAAAATTTTACCGACTTCTGAGAGCCATCTACCGATTTTCTACTGAAAATCAGTAAGGTTTTACAGATTGTCTGAAAAGAAAAGTGGAGACACAAAGCTATTCTTAGCAAAATGGCTACTCTAAATTTTAATAGGATGCCTCAAGACTAATCGGTGTCCCGAACAAAAAATGTATGGGAGGAGGGTTGGTTGCGCTTCGAAATTATACCACCACCCCTTCCTTACAAAGAGGCCGAGGGGAAGAAACAATGCACGGCAGACATGCCGTTCTTTAAGATGTCTACGCTGGCACATAGGCCTTGATCGTGTAAATTGTAAGCTAAGTAGGTTTTTATTTTCTTTTTTTAAGGCTTTGTTTTCTTTTTACTTTTTGGACAATTAGTTTAAATTTTTTAGGAGGCCAGGTATTCTAATTCTTTTAAGCCTTCGGTCAAATTTTCTATTTATGGATAATGGGCGGTGAAAATCTATCCAACGTATCTGCAATTTTTCTTCGGTACTATTGGTTTTGATTTATTATTCTTTGTTCAAAAATTTTGAGTTATTCTTGTTCTTCAACATCATTTCACTTAATCTATTTGAAATTATCTTTTCTTTACCAGTTTATGCTTCTTTTGTGCTGAGGTCCTTTATTCCACATTACGGTTTTTTCACTTACAATGCTGGCCAGATTCCATACCTGAATGTAAACGCATAATCCAGACGGGTCTAAAACTGAGCAAAACGACAAAACAAAATATGGAAAGATTATACAAATTAAGACCTGGTCAGGTTCTGTTCTATTCCGAACAAAATGTCGGCAATGTCAACTTAACATAAAAGAAGAATTCCGCCTACACCTATTCACACTTTCGACCAAGTTAACGTACCAGCTTTTGTTTATGAGAAAATAAATTAAAAAATCTATTTTTCTTGTTTTTAACCCACTTTTTCTTTATACGAGATGTTCCTATGTGCTAATAGCTATTGGTCTATTTGCTTCATCTTGTCAAGCATTGACTGATAGCTTACATGTGAAAGTTTTACCGCTCTTGACGTTACCATCGTTCTTCATTTGCCCGCGAAGCATATGAAGCAGCTTGGGTATAAAATAAAAGCATTCAAGAAATAAGTTAGTTCCAAGATTCTTCAGGATAATACCACATCTTAAGGCGAATATTTTCTATCTAAGGATATGATTTCAAAATTGGTAAGAGGACTTTTTGTATCTTCAGTAAATAATCCTAAGAATAGAAGCAAAAGAATCTAAATAAGCATCTTATATTAAATAGGATGTTAGAATTTCATTTTTCCATCTAGTAAGCTATAAAAAAGTAAAAATAAAAGAGTAGCAGAAAAAAAGAACCAAGCCAGCAAATTTACAAGAAATGTCAACAAAAAAAAGACAAAAAGGACAACCAAAACAACAAAAAACACGATTGTGCGGTCAACCTGATTAGGATATGATTCGAAGCTAGTATGATTTACGCATTAAATTCGTAAAGCAACATAAAATTACTAAGTGTCACAACGCCAGTCCTTCAAGGTTACTTCACCAAAATGGTAGAATATACCTTAAGTTAACTCTTTTAAAAGGAATGTGTACTAAATAACACTACTCGCAACATGTAAGGTAGACAGGTAATAGGAGCTACCACTGTGCAACGCGAATAAATTACTTTGTCTGAAGCTAACAGCGTCATATTCTTTTGTAATTGTAGTTTCCCTACCTGTAGTTTTATTACTTTTTGTGAAGGATATCTAAAACTTATGTTAATCTCAGGTGTGACTAGTTGGATTTGAATATATAACAGGCTTTAGGGCTTGTTCAAAATAATTTGAACAAATATAATATTTTCATTTAAGTAGTAAGGAAACTTGGAACTGAAAAATGTATTTGAAATAACAGCCCCCATACCAATCTCTTATTTGAAGCAAGTTATTAGAGACAAAGGAAGTCTCTCTAAAGTTTCCTATATTAATGACAAGGGTCTCTATTTAGCCTCTTTCGTATCTACTTTTTTCTTGGATTTTATTTAGTTGAACAAATTATTCTGTACTTAAGGGTGCTGGAAAAACGTATAAGGCCTTATTTTGGCAATAAATATACAAGAGTAACGATTGATCGTTATTATTAATTTAAACTTTCATCATTTTTATTTAAGGTAAATACGGCTTTACGGACACATCCAGAAGGATATTTATTTTAAAATTAATTTTTGGTTTTCCAAGTCAAAATTCTGCTCGAAAAAAGGGCTATAAACCAATAAACCTTTATGGTACCTCTGATTTATCTGATGAATAAATAAACAACTTCACCCATACCTACAGATAAATAGGCCTATACCCAGGGCCGTATCCAGGATTTTTTTTCGGGGAGGGGGGGGAGGAGGTACAAAAGGATTTTTTTTCGGAAGGGTTTTTACAAAAAAAAAAACATAAAAATTGTTTATATTCATTTTTGTTCCGTCTTTACGAGTTGGACAAACATTTTTTTTTTTTGGGGGGGAGGGTTGAAAACCCCTGAACCCCCCCTTCATTCCCCCCGATACGACCTTGCCTATACCTATAATAAATCTGACCATTTGGAAATAGCTTGTATTTAAGATTCAAAATAAATCTCAGGTTCAAAATCAATTTGAATCTCAAATTGAACCAGGAAAAAGTGTAGCCTAATAAAAGGAGGAGCATCTGCTCCTCCTGGGCTTTCGTGGTCATTATTTTTGTCTTGTTCAGTAAAAACAGAGTTAATTTCAGTATTTGTGTGACGTCACTTAAGAAATGTAAGAAAATATTACGTAAATAAAAACTGGATGTGAGAACACCTTAAAAATAAAAAAAAAGTCAAACATAAGGTTTTATGTTGTCATTTTCAAGTTTTTCCTTGGTTTTGTTGCTGTTTTGGAATTAATCAATTACTTTTCTTTTAGACTCTAGTTGCAATTGCCATTTGTGGTCTAGCAGCCCTAGCAGCTGGAATGCCACAACAGGAAGCAGCTCCATCTTATGAGTCAGCATCTGCATACAAACAACCTTCATATTCACAGTCATACTCACCTTCTTATAAAGGACCCGATGGAAGAGTAAAAATTCAGGTAAAACTATTATACCGAAGAAAACTAACTTAAATATAATGAAACTTCAGCTCTGAAACAGATCTTGAAAATTGAATTCTAAGGCAGCGAATGCATTATTTGACGCACGAAGCTTCTTTTCCAAAAAGTCTTCTCATTTGATTAGAAAAATGTAACATCTGATTTCATTTATTAATTTTTTTTTAAGTAAAAGAAAAGAAATGGATAAAAACAAAAACACTCCTTGGAATATACCCTTACTCAGGGGCGAATCCCCAGAATTTTTATTGGGGGGGGGGGAGGCAAGAGGAGTCCATATCTGGATAGTCAAAGGGCATGGGCAGTATAATATTTTTTTTCTCCACATTATTGGGGGGCAACTACCCCTCCTTCCCACCCCCAAACGACTCCCCTGCCCTTACTTAAATTTAATCTCATGTGTCTCTTAATTCGATTTATTCCTTTCTATCAACCCACTATCGACAACAAATCTTTACATAGGGAGGTCGTACAGGCCTGAAATCCCTGTTTTGCTTGTGTGCTCGACTGTACACTCCCAAAGTATTAAATAAATCTCAATAAAAAATAAAAACCAAAATTTTTGGGGAACAAGCCTGCATCCTTCCCCCATTGCTCTTTGCTCTCGTCCTATCAAAATTGAAAAGCTCATCTTCTTAAAAAAAAAAAAATTCTATAAAAAAATAAAAACTCTTATGAACAACGCTGACAGGTCTAAGCCTTGGAACGAATAAGGGGGTATCGAAAGGTTCTTCCAGAAGGTCGGGGTCAACAGCAAAAAAGAAAGAAAAAGAAAAAAAATAGTCACCCCAAATTTTTCAGTTTTCTTGTTTGAATTTACCTAGTCCCCCTTCCCTCCTTCGGGTATGAACGTAGAAAATTTTAAATGAATAATTGAGATTTAATCATACTAGTGTTAAAATTTAAAAAGGGAATTATTCTAATTGACAAAGGAGGTGGTTAAAAATGTGGACTGCAGCTTTTTCTTCTTTTTTTTTTTTTTTTTTTTTTTGTGCTACTTGGACTTCAGCTATAGTTTTATAGCTACTTGACAACTGTATGGAATAAAATATAGGAAAACGATTTGATTATTAGAACAGTACTTTCGTACTTGGATCGAACTCTATACTGGAAACATTAAAACTTCATCTGCTTTATCAAATTCTATTTTGAAGACTTATTGAACGCGCAACTAACAATAAATTTAGCTTCTTCAATTTTAATTAATTAAGTATCGATGTTTTCTTAAGATAAGACAATATTTACTCCTAAAACTGGGATATCACGAGCGCTGCCAGTTCGAAGTCACATTCAAGTCAACGCTGAAAAAACTGTTATAAACAAACTACAAAGTTAATAAGACGAAGAAAAATATGGATGGTAAAGTCGAAAATGAAAAAGCCACATAAGAAATTGTCATTGCTACACATAATTTTTAGGGTTTATACTAATATTGGTTCAACAATGTATATTATTACTTGTTTTTATAATTGATAGTTTACACTTAAATTTTTGTTTTTTTTTTCAAATAGTTAGTCTATTTGACAGTTAAATTATAACTTCAACCTTAATATTATGCATGAGGTTAAAAACAGCTATTTTCCATAGAATAACTTGTTAACGACGGGCATATGCAGTCTATAGAATGAAACCCTGTTAGTAGAAGTTCATTTTTTCATTTTTTTTTATGGTTTTGTAATTTTGTAGTGTCCAGTTTAGGCCAAATTTTCTCTGTTTAACTATCATTTGTGTTGGCTTCTTTGGCACAATACCCTCCAGTGACAGAGCTGGGGAAACTTCTTTTACATCCACCGTAAATTTTATTGAAGTACCAAAGTTTTGACATTTAACATGGATAACTTTTTTTCGACATAACACCTTAAACTAGGTATACTTTTCTCAGACCACACTGCCTTTCTATGACAAACAAATAAATGTTCAACTGGGGATAAGTCCATTTATTTAGATAGTGAAAACAGGTGCAAAAGTCTAGATATTTCGATCACAAATACAGCGATCATCATCATGTATTTCTACTGATGATGATCACTGTATATGTGATCAAAATATCTAGACTTTTGCACCTGTTTTCACTATCCCCATTTGAATGTTTATTTGTTCAACATCGATAACGTGCAAAATTATTGTCCGGGGAGAAGGAAGCTTGAAAAAGACATGTTTTTGCCAACAAGGCGTTAAATAGATTTCCAAATAACACACAATTTTGTATATTCTTCAGGGGGGGGGTCTTCCACGCATCATGTTTTTACTTTAACAATCTATTACCATAAACAATAATATTTTTTGTTTCTGTGTATATAGACACAAAAAATTTTGGTACTTATCGGTTTTATAATAAACACTAGAGAATTTCGATCGCGAATGATATGAACATGACACGAGAAACTGGTCAAACAACTTCTTTATACCAGAGAATTAGCTTTGGCTGGGTTAGAAAATAAATTGTAGCTATATTTCATTTAAGTCTTTAGTTGGTATTTTGGTTAGGTTAGGTTAGAATAGGTTTGTTTAGGTTACGAATTTAATATATGCTATGCTTTGCTTTATGCTATGCTACGCTTTATAACGCCGAATCCTGGCAAATCCTTTTTTTGCTTTTGGTTTTTTATGACGTTATATCTTGCTTAGATATTGATTTCATATATTTGTATGTCTGTGATATGGGCAAAACTTTTTATGAATTCCTCTCTTGCAGGTATACCGAGGACCAAGCAAAGGAGGTTATAGTAAAGGCGGTTATGACAGCAAAGGAGGTTATGGTGGATATGGTTTTGCGCCCTGGGGATACTATGTCCAACAGCCTGCAGACTACAAAAGCGGCTACTAGTAAATGTGACTGATATAGGTTGTGTTTTTTATTTATTTGTTTGTCCTTTGCGGTTTATTATAAATGTTTTGAAACAAAAATTTTTGACTTAGTAACTAGGAACTAGAATAAAATGAATGTGTTACACAAAAAGTACAAGTTCGTCCTATTCATCAAGTCCATTTTTAACAAGAGATAATCTAGCGAAAAACAAAATAATTAGATACATTTCCTTGAAAGATTAATTTAAAAAACAAAGTTTTTTTATGGAGGTAGAAAGCGTAGTCCCTATATTTTTAGAATTTTGAAAAACTGGCGCTTTACTGAAAACATAAAAAAGTATATATATTCTGCATAGTAAAAACATGAATTACGCTAGGATGTCTTCTGAGGTAGAAAAATTAAGCATTTTAAGATGTTAGCACATGAGTTGAGTTCGCTTAATTTGGTACAAGTTGTAGACTATCATATTGTAGACAAACATGAAGTGAAATTATCTGAGTTGTATAAAATTATTGACTAACCGAAGAAATTCACATCATATGTGTAGCTTGAGAATCCCCATAATATAGGCAGAAATAACATGATTTGGAGTTTATTTTATGCTTTATTAACTCCTGATTGCAAATAATTCTGAATTGCATTTTAACAGTTAAAAATTTAAGTCATTAGCTATTAATAATACGGCTATTTCAATGTATCAACTATTTGCATCAATAAGTTGTATCAGTGACTTGCGTTAATAATACAAGGAAGACGCATCGCTTTTTACTTAGGCACTAAATTGACGATAACAGAGCAACGAGATATTTACGTATTGCCGTTTTCCCATTATTGTACTTACTATTTAATAGAGCCTATAAAACTTCAGTGGAATAACTCACTTGATCAAGGACAACGTTCTAAGGTTGCCTGTAGCAAAGAGCCATAAGCCTTAAAGCGTATTATCTATTTATTTGTTATGTATCTATTTATTTATCCCAGAGCCACCCCATATGGAAGGGGCAGTCGTAAAAACTTTGAAGGGCCTCATTCAATTTGAAAATAAAGGTTCTAGTGTCTCTTTGATCGTAAAAATTGATTAGAGGACAACCGACCCCTCTCCCGTGCTGTTTTTCACTAACCGCCCCTCCTCCCCGTAGCCTCCAGAGACATCCGATCAAAGCAATTTTGAGAGAGCAATTTTGTTCAAAATAGTCAAAAGGTCAAATAGATATTCCTCTGGGGATGACAAGACCCCCAAAGGCCCTAGGGTAAGTGCCGTCAGTAATAAATATTGGTAATTGTTTAAATATATGTTTTGTGGGGTTATGCTTATGGGGGCTGATGCAATATCTCAAGAACAGTTAAAGGTATTTAGTTGAAACTTTCAGAGATTGTTGAGGGGGATGTTGGACTACGTCAAAATTTACTATGCTCATCCAGATTGCCAAGAGGGTATATCTGCAATATTTCAGGAACAGATAAGGGTAATATTTTGAAACTTTCTGTGAAGATTTAGGGGGTGTTTCACTAATTAAAAGACACTAGCACATGCATGTTGTCACGAGGGTGGATCTGCAACATCGCAAGAACAGCCGAGGGTCTAAAGTTGAAACTTTCAAGGAGTGTTGAACTAAATCAAAAGCCACTATGTATATTCTGGTTGTCAAAAGGACGTGTCCACAATATCTCAGGAATGGCTTAGGGTATTAAGTTTAAACTTTCAGGGAATGCGGAAGAAGATGTTGAGTTGCATCAAAAGACAATACGTGCATCCTGGTTGCCAAAAGGGTGTATATACAATGTCTTACAAATGGCTAAGGGTGGTATGTGGAGCCAGACTGTCAAAAAAGCGTATCTGCAATATCTCAGGAATGGCTGAGGATACTAATTAGAAATTTTCAGGGAATCTTGGGGAATGTTGGACTAATCAGAGTTTCAGAGTTTCAGAGTTTTATTCACCAATAAATACAAAATGGAAATGCAATACCCTTATTCCCCAAAAGACACTATGCGCAAAAGACACTATGCACATCTAGTTTGCCTAAAATCTAATCAAAGACACTATGCGCATCTAGATTGCCACAAGGGCGTGTCTGCAATATCACAGGAACGGCTAAGGATATTCAGTCGGAACTTTCAGGGGATGTTGAACTAGATCAAAACACACTATGTGCATCCAGGTTGTCAAAAGGGCGTATATACAATATCTCAGGAACAGCTAGGAGTATTAAGTTTAAACTTTCAGGGAATGTGAAGGAAAATGTTGAGTTATATCAAAGGACAGTATGTGCATCTTAGATGCCAAAAGAATGTATCTACATTATTTCATTAATGGCTAAGGGTGCTATGTGGATCCAGGATGTCAAAAAAGTGCATCTGCAACGTCTCAGCAACGGCGAAGGATATTAACTTAAAACTTTCAGGGAATGCTAGGGGATGTTGAGCTAGATCAATAGACACTAAATGGATCAAAGATATAAAGGGTGAGCCTGCAATGTGTCAGGAGCAGCTAAGGGTGCTAAGTTGAAAATTTCAGACAATGTTAAACTAGATTAAAAGACACAATCGCGGTTGTCAAAAAGGCATATCTGCAGGTATCTCATGAACTGCTTAAGAGGATAAGAGTGAGGGGGTATTGAACTAAATCAAAAGATCCTATAAGCGCTTACGTTGTCACAGTTGCGTAACAATAATATCTCAAGAGGGTTTTAGTGCATTACGTCAAAACTTTCAAAGAACGTTGAGGTCGGTTGAACTAAATCAAAAGATCATGTGTGCGTCCAGTTTGTCAAAATGGCATATCTGCAATATCTCAGGGAACTTTTAAGCGTATTACGTTGGAATATTCAAGGAATTTTGAATGGGGCGCTGAACTAAATAAAAGACGCTATGTGGTTCAGGTTGTCACAAGAGTGTGTCTGCAATATCTCAGGAGCAGCATGGGTATTACGTGGATATTAAGTTGAATATTTCAGGACGAAACGGTTTTTTTTTTTTTTTTTTTTTTTTTTTTTTTTTTTTTTTTTTTTTTTTTTTAATGACTCTTAGCTTTCTCGAGTGCATTTGTTTATGACAGTTTCCAGAGCCAGAGATTAGAGATGGTAGAAAGTTACAGACATAGGAAATTATATAGGTAGATGTAGCAATAAGTAAAATCTTTATCTGCGATACCAAAGAAACGGTTGAGGTTATGAAGTAAGCATGGGCACTGTTTCTGTTTTCTGTTTCTGTTCTGTTTTTAAAGTACCTGTTTCTGTTCTGTTCTTACAAAAAAACAGAAACAGAACAGAAACAGATGACCTGTTTTTTATTTACCTGTTCTGTTCTGTTTCTGTTTTTATAATAACTATTTTGTCCTATTTCTGTTTTTTTTTCTAACTGTTTTTCTTCTGTTCTTGATTTTACTTTAATGATTCGAGAATGAGATATTAAGAAATTTCGAACTTACAAAATAGTGTTTTAACTCGTAATTTGAAATTTTGAAGAAGCGTGATTTCACCTCATACAGTTTTTGGAATTGGAGCGTCAATATAAAGTAGAAGTAAGTAAAATGATGGCCCTCAGTGTGTCTAACATATCAAATGTGCTGCTAGATTGTTTAAGCAAGGCAAAATTAGGACTTAGGAGTCAGATGAGAGTAGGTAGGTGTGTAAATGGGAGAACGGTAAAGGTGCAGTTTTGTTCCATTAAAACAACTTATTTTTTAGTGTATATTATTCAGTCAATTCAGCAGCAAAGCTGCATAGATACTGTCTGGGTGAAGCAGGATTCAAACAAATCACTAATTGGTAGGGCCTCTGTATCCTGCATTACATGGGAAGTGATCTGCACCTTTAACCGGGAAAACTTTAGTTCAACGGTTTTTATGGAATTTATGCTGCTAGATAACAGTGACTTGCTATGATTACCATACTAGCCTATACATGATAAATAACGATTATTAACTGCAAATTTTCTTAAATGTTTAGTCAGAGAGGAATGTAAATGTATTGAAGTCTTGTCCAGTATAAATGTAAGTTTTTGCTGGCACGTTTTATTGCATCAACATAGCAACATATACTTTTTCAAGATGCCAAATATACTTTTTCTACCATCTCTAAATATAATCAATGGAAACCCTTTCAGGGAAAAGCCTAGAGTTGAAACAGTGGCCTAATTAGCTGATTCTGGCCTAGCAGGCCAAAGTCTTATAAAATGCTGATACACTTTTCTCATTCTGTAGAATAACACATCTTCCGGTGAACACGGTAATTTTTTCCATACAGCACAATAAATTAAAAAAAATGCCACTAAGCAGTATATTATTTCTTGTATCTGTCTCTTAAATACCTATTATAGACAAGTAAATTTCCGTAAAAATTAATATGATATGATATGATTTATTAACACTAAAAGCCTTACTGGGCCATGGTTAATACACAATATACTTCAAAAATAATCTTATAATACTGTATATTATAATACTGTGCTGCAAATTGTCTAAGTTTTTAGGGAACCGTAGTTAGGAGCTGTCATTTTGCTTTTATTTGCCGACAGGTTTTCTTGGCTTCCTGCGCAAACAAAACCACTCAGGGGGAAATTGGCCCCTTTCCCCCTAATTACGCTACTGAGGTGGAAGAGGTCAGATGTTTGGTTGAAGGTGCAATTTTCAAAATGGTAGGCTACTGGAAGGTGCTTCTAGTTTTGTGAAAAATTCTAAAATCAACCTTTGTTTTAAGACAAGCATGATGTCATTTTCTGATGACGACTTGGATGTTCCAAGACATCTCTCTGGGTACCCTGCAGAAAAAAGCAAGCAAAGGAAGTATGAAGTGCAACTTCTGAAGAGCGTCTCTAAAGGCTAAGGAGTCTCTGCCATGAAATTTATATATTATCTTAAAAGGAAGCACTCAATTGATATGCACAAAGATAAAGTATACGCGGCTGGTGCAGAAAATAACAAACCCAAACCAACTAAAAAAATGCATCAAGTCAGGCTGCTTCCCTTGAGAGAGCTCCAGATAGTAAAGCAAGTGACACATAGGGCAATGGATTAGTGAAATCTGGAATAAGAAGAGCAGAGATACGATGGTTTTTTATTTACAATCGATCAAAACAAGTTGGTATACGGATGCTCTGCTGCAAAACCCTGTTTAAGGACAAATTGCCACTGTCTACGTTTGATAAGCCAGATATGAAACAGCTTATTTAACAAACGACAACAGGGGGCTTGAAAGCACCATTTGGGGGAACCGTCCATCGTCACATAAGTTTTCCTGTCAGAAAAAAAGAAGTTCAGAAGGCTGCTTTAAGATCTGGCACTCAGACTAGCTTGACTTTTCACTGCTGGTCTGCAAAAGGATCTGGCTTTATAGGTATCACTGCCTATTACCCCAGGAAGATGAAAAATAAGCAGAGGTTGCACCACTATCTTTCACATTTCAAGAGGCATAAGCATTCTCATACAACTACTAACATCCTTTCAGCAATCCAAGTTGCAATCAGGAAGTTTTCAATGACAGATAAGATGTTCCACGTTGTGACTGATTCTGGGAACAATGTCACCGAAGCCTGTAGGATATGAGCCCTTTCCTAAACTTCATGTTTTTAACATTATTTTCATTCATCTGTTGCACGTCTTCTTGGATTTTTGTCCACTCGAAGCTTAGCCAATGACATCCCTGAAGAAGATTGCTTGGAATCCTTTGATGAAGTCGAAGATGTCGATCCAACTGTTGAAAATGATTCAGCCGGTCTTTCTGTTCCTTGATCTGAAAACTCCGGAAATGAAGATACGCTTGCTGAAGAATCTGAATAAACTAATGCAGTGTCTAAAGAAGAGGGTGGTGAAAGTAATGGAGAAAAAGAGTGGGGGGCTGGGAGTCTGTCAAAAATGAGGTTGCAACACAGGCTATCCGATCCGAAGACACGCTACACTTGATCAAACATTGATAGTCGAGGTTGTCACTACCCCTTTTCCTTTGGGAATGGACCATGAAAACGTGCCTAAATAATCAAAAGCATGCCCATTCGTATTCTTAAAACAAAAGTTTGATGTAGTAACACTTTCTATAATGAAGCAAGTGTATGGGTTGGAGAAAGTATTTTCTGCCGCAAAGCGAAATAAATTTTCGAAACAAGTTATCAAAAAGTGCAAATGTTTATATATTGCATCCCTTTGAAAACCTATTAAGAGAAGAGAATGCTTAAAGAAAGTATTGTGTAGCAAAGGGTCTAAGTTTCTTTGAAATTCAGAATTTGAGAAATTTCATTTTACATATTTACTAAAGAATGAATTCGGTGGAGGGCCTAGAACATTATTTTCTAGCGCAAAGTGCCGTAAAAATATACAAAGTACCCTTAAACCATGAATTTTACTTTTGATTTGTCTCTCCCACAGATTGGCTAGGAAATAATTAATCTTAAAAAGATGTTTTAAGCTGCGAGGCAACGAAAATTTTTGACTTGGTGGTAAGAAGTGTCATTTTCCCGTGCATTTTTCTTCTTTCATACATTGTTTCAGATGGCTTCCAAACATCAGGATGGGGGAAGGAGAAAGCATGGTCTGGAGGGGGAGACTGTCCCCTGCCAAAGCAACTATGGGCTCTGCTTAAACACTAATGACTTTCAGCTGACTGCACAATTTGACGACGAAAATTATTTTATTTCAAAATTTATCAAATAATTAGTATGAGTGGAAATGCCCCTAAAGACACAGGGGGGAGTCCATATATGGGCATAGAGTCCCTAGGGAGACGGTTTTTGTCACTGAGAATGGAAAAACAGGATTTTTCTCACTTTGATGGTTGTTTCTTGGACGGTTATGAGTGTTGGTCAATTTATTTGATGTTTTTCATGGATGTCAACATCAATTTATGTTTGTTTTATGGTTTTTGTCAGTGAGAATGAAAAAACAGGATTTTTCTCACTTTGATGGATGTTTTCTGGATTATTGAGTCTAACGGGGACAGGGTCAATGACCTCAATTCCCCTTTCGTGAATCAATAATTCCCCTTAGAAACAACAAATTAACTCCCCTTTCATGACAAATCAATCAACCATGACATCATCTGTCAGACATGAAAAAACTTCACCCAGAAACAATTCACCTTGACATCACCTGTCAGATATTAATAAACTTTGCCCTGGAAACAATTCTGGTCGAACTCCAAAGATATTAATAAACATCGCCCCGGAAACAATTCTCCAAGAAACTCCGGCGAATGTTTTGATCTTAGAGATGAAGAGATGCGCGGGAAAGGGTTTCCCAGTAATTTCAAATGTGACAGCGCAGGGATGCCAAAAACAAAAGGAACACGCAGAATTACGTTTTGGGATTATTTGGGCGAAACCGTCTTAGACATTTTAGGGAATTATTTCGGCGAAACAGTTAGAGACATTTTAAAAGATGATTTTAGAAGATGTTTTAGAAGAGGTTTTGAGTGTGGTCGTTATAATACACAAGTTCCATTTGAACAGTGTCGTGAGGTCCCATACCCCAACCCCAAAGGGCCCCGATCCCCATACCCCGACCCAAAGGGCTCCGATCCCCATACCCCAACCCCGAAGGAAGCCCCCGGCCCCCAAAGGTTCCCCGGGCTCCCAAAGGGTCCCCCTGGCCCCCCAAAGGGCCCCCGGCGCCCCAAAGGCCCCTGAACCCTCATTTTTTAATATTTTTTTAAGGCTATATTATATCTTTTCAGAACAAGTTTCTTTCTTAATGTCATTCCTTAACCATTTTCCAACTTGAAGCATCCTTCCTTTTCACCCACAACTTTACTATTAGGCTTTTTGGATACCTCAACACCATGAAATACCTTTCAAAAGACATTTCAGAGCAACTTCTTTTCTTAATGTTCCCTTCTAAACCCGTTTTCCAACTTGAAGTACCTGTCCTTTTCACCCACAACTTTACTTTACAGCTTTTTAGATACCTCAACACCAAGAAATACCTTTCAAAAGGCATTTCAGAGCAAGTTCCTTTCATAATGTCCCTCCTAAACCCATTTTCCAAGTTGAAGTACCCATCTTTTTCACCCACAACTATACTTTACAGCTTTTTGGATACCTCAACACCAAGAAATACCTTTCAAAAGGCATTTCAGAGCAACTTCCTTTCTTAATGTCCCTTCTAAACCCATTTTCCAACTTGAAGCATCCATCCTTTTCACCCAGAACTATACTTTACAGCTTTTTGGATACCTCAACACCAAGAAATACTTTTCAAAAGACATTTCAGAGCAAGTTCCTTTGTTAATGTCCCTTCTAAACCTATTTTACAAGTTGAAGTACCCATCCTTTTCACCCACAACTATACTTTACAGCTTTTTGGATACCTCAACACCAAGAAATACCTTTCAAAAGCCATTTCAGAGCAAGTTCCTTTCTTAATGTCCCTTCTAAACCCATTTTCCAACTTGAAGTACCCATCCTTTTCACCCACAACTTTACTTTACAGCTTTTGGATACCTCAACACCAAGAAATACTTTTCAAAAGGCACTTCAGAGCAAGTTTCTTTCTTAATGTCACTCCTAAACCCATTTTACAAGTTGAAGTACCCATCCTTTTCACCCACAACTTTACTTTACAGCTTTCTGGATACCTCAACATCAAGAAATACTTTTCAAAAGACATTTCAGATCAAGTTCCTTTCTTAATGTCCCTCCTAAACCCATTTTCCAACTTGAAGTACCCATCCTTTTCACCCACAACTTTACTTTACAGCTTCTTGGATACCTCAACACCAAGAAATACTTTTCAAAAGGCATTTCAGAGCAAGTTCCTTTCTTAATGTCCCTCCTAAACCCATTTTCCAACTTGAAGTACCCATCCTTTTCACCCACAAGTTTACTTTACAGCTTTTTGGATACCTCAACACCAAGAAATACTTTTCAAAAGACATTTCAGAGCAAGTTCTTTTCTTAATGTCCCTCCTAAACCAATTTTACAAGTTAAAGCACCCATCCTTTTCACCACACAACTACACTTTTCACCTTTTTGGATACCTCACCACCAAGAAATACCTTTCAAAAGGCATTTCAGAGCAATTTCCTTTCTTAATGTCCCTTCTAAACCCATTTTCCAACTTGAAGCACCATCCTTTTCACCCACAAATTTACTTTACAGCTCTTTGGATACCTCAACACCAAGCAATACTTTTCAAAGGCTTTTCAGAACAAGTTCTTTACGTAATGTCACTCCTAAACCAATTTTACAAGTTGAAGCATCCATCCTTTTCACCCACAACTTTAAATTACAGCTTTTTGGATACCTCAACACCAAGAAAAACTTTTCAAAAGGCATTTCAGAGCAAGTTCCTTTCTTAATGTCCCTTCTAAACCCATTTTACAACTTGAAGTACCCATCCAGTTCACCCACAACTTTACTTTACAGCTTTTTGGTTACCTCAACACCAAGAAATACCTTTCAAAAGGCATTTCAGAGCAATTTCCTTTCTTAATGTCCCTTCTAAACCCATTTTCCAACTTGAAGCATCCATCCTTTTCACCCACAACTTTACTTTACAGCTCTTTGGATACCTCAACACCAAGCAATACTTTTCAAAGGCTTTCAGAACAAGTTCTTTACGTAATGTCCTTCCTAAACCAATTTTACAAGTTGAAGCATCCATCCTTTTCACCCACAACTTTAAATTACAGCTTTTTGGATACCTCAACACCAAGAAATACTTTTCAAAAGGCATTTCAGAGCAAGTTCCTTTCTTAATGTCCCTTCTAAACCCATTTTGCAACTTGAAGTACCCATCCATTTCACACACAACTTTACTTTACAGCTTTTTGGTTACCTCAACACCAAGAAATACCTTTCAAAAGGCATTTCAGAGCAATTTCCTTTCTTAATGTCCCTTCTAAACCCATTTTCCAACTTGAAGTACCCATCCATTTCACCCACAACTTTACTTTACAGCTTTTTGAATGCCTCAACACCATGAAATACCTTTCAAAAGGCATTTCAGAACAAGTTCCTTTCTTAATATCCTTCTTAAACCAATTTTACAAATTCTAAATTTTTTCTTAGGAATATTTCAGTAGTGTTTTGTTATGGTTTACAGTGTCACAGTTACATTCTCTTGATTTTTCAAAGTTCATTTTGAATTTCTTCATTGAAATGCAAGAGTTGGAATATTTCAGTAGTGTTTTGTCGTGGTTTACCTTATCACAGTTACATTTTATTGATTTGTCAAAGTTTATTTGGATTTCTTTCATTGAAATGCAAGAGTTGGAATATTTCAGTAGTGTTTTGTCGTGGTTTACCTTATCACAGTTACATTTTATTGATTTGTCAAAGTTTATTTTGAATTTCTTTCACTTTAATGCAAGAGTTGGAATATTTCAGTAGTGTTTTGTCGTGGTTTACCTTGTCACAGTTACATTCTATTGATTTGTCAAAGTTCATTTGAATTCTTTCATTGAAATGCAAGAGTTGGAATATTTCAGTAGTGTTTTGTTATGTTTTACATTGTCACAGTTACATTCTCTTGATTTTTCAAAGTTCATTTTGGTTTTCTTTCGTTGAAATGCAAGAGTTGGAATATTTCAGTAGTGTTTTGTCATGGTTTACCTTGTCACAGTTACATTCTCTTAATTTTTCAAAGTTCATTTTGGTTTTCATTCGTTGAAATGCATGAGTTGGAATATTTCAGTAGTGTTTTGTTGTGGTTTACCTCGTCACAGTTACATTTTCTTGATTTTTCAAAGTTCATTTTGGTTTTCTTTCGATGAAATGCAAGACTTGGAATATTTCAATAGTGTTTTGTCGTGGTTTACCTTGTCAAAGTTACATTCTCTTAATTTTTCAAAGTCCATTTTGAATTTCTTTCATTGAAATGCAAGAGTTGGAATATTTCAGTAGTGTTTTGTCGTGGTTTACCTTATCACAGTAACATTTTCTTGATTTTTCAAGAAAATCAAAAGAAAGAAAATCAAGAAAATCAAGTAAAAGTTGGAATATTTCAGTAGTGTTTTGTCGTGGTTTACCTTGTCACACTTACATTCTCTAGATTTTTCAAAGTCCATTTTGAATTTCTTTCATTGAAATGCAAGAGTTGGAATATTTCAATAGTGTTTTGTCGTGGTTTACCTTGTCACAGTTACATTCTCTAGATTTTTCAAAGTTCATTTTGGTTTTCTTTCGTTGAAATGCAAGAGTTGGAATATTTCAGTAGTGTTTTGTTGTAGTTTACATTGTCACAGTTACATTCTCTTAATTTTTCAAAGTTCATTTTGGATTTCTTTCGATGAAATGCAAAAGTTGGAATATTTCAATAGTGTTTTGGCGTGGTTTACCTAGTCACAGTTACATTCTCTTAATTTTTCAAAGTCCATTTTGGATTTCTTTCATTGAAATGCATGAGTTGGAATATTTCAGTAGTGTTTTGTCGTGGTTTACCTTGTCACAGTTACATTCTCTTGATTTTCAATGTTCATTTTGGTTTTCTTTCGTTGAAATGCATGAGTTGGAATATTTCAGTAGTGTTTTGTCGTGGTTTACCTTGTCACAGTTACATTCTCTTGATTTTCAATGTTCATTTTGGTTTTCTTTCGTTGAAATGCAAGAGTTGGAATATTTCAGTAGTGTTTTGTCATGGCTTACCTTGTCACAGTAACATTCTCTTAATTTTTCAAAGTTCATTTTTGATTTCTTTCATTGAAATGCAAGAGTTGGAATATTTCAGTAGTGTTTTGTCGTGGTTTACCTTGTCACAGTTACATTCTCTTAATTTTTCAAAGTTCATTTTGAATTTCTTTCATTGAAATGCAAGAGTTGGAATATTTCAGTAGTGTTTTGTAGTGGTTTACCTTGTCACACTTACATTCTCTTAATTTTTCAAAGTTCATTTTGGTTTTCTTTCGTTGAAATGCAAGAGTTGGAATATTTCAGTAGTGTTTTGTAGTGGTTTACCTTGTCACAGTTATTTACATTCTCTGAATTTTTCAAAGCTCATT
The DNA here is from genome assembly GCA_027921565.1 of Artemia sinica. NCBI lineage: Eukaryota > Metazoa > Arthropoda > Branchiopoda > Anostraca > Artemiidae > Artemia > Artemia sinica. The sequence goes on from CM051257.1 coordinate 27,975,592, forward strand.
TTGAATTTCTTTCATTGAAATGCAAGAGTTGGAATATTTCAGTAGTGTTTTGTCGTGGTTTACCTTGTCACAGTTACATTCTCTTAATTTTTCAAAGTTCATTTTGAATTTCTTTCATTGAAATGCAAGAGTTGGAATATTTCAATAGTGTTTTGTTGTGGTTTACCTTGTCACAGTTACATTCTCTTAATTTTTCAAAGTTCATTTGAATTGCTTTCAATGAAATGTGAGAGTTGGAATATTTCAGTAGTGTTTTGTTGTGGTTTACCTTGCCAGAGTTACATTCTCTTAATTTTTCAAAGTTCATTTGAATTTCTTTCGTTAAATACAAGAGTTGGAATATTTCAGTAGTGTGTTGTCATGGTTTACCTTGTCACAGTTACATTCTCTTAATTTTTCAAAGTTCATTTTGAATTTCTTTCGTTGAAATGCAAGAGTTGGAATATTTCAGTAGTATTTTGTTGTGGTTTACCTTGTCACAGTTACATTTTCTTGATTTTTCAAAGTTCATTTTGAATTTCTTTCGTTGAAATGCAAGAGGTGGAATATTTCAGTAGTGTTTTGTTGTAGTTTACCTTGTCACAGTTACATTCTCTTGATTTTTAAAAGTTCATTTTGGATTTCTTTCGTTGAAATGTAAGAGTTGGAATATTTCAATAGTGTTCTGTTGGGGTTTACCTTATCACACTTACATTTTCTTGATTTTTCAAAGTTCATTTTGAATTTTTTTCGTTGAAATGCAAAGAGTTGGAATATTTCAGTAGTGTTTTGTCATGGTTTACCTTGACACAGTCACATTCTCTTGATTTTTCAAAGTTCATTTTGAATTTCACTCATTGAAATGCAAGAGTTGGAATAATTCAGTGGTGTTTTGCTGTGGTTTACCTTGTCACAGTTACATTCTCTTGATTTTTCAAAGTTCTGAACACACACACAAATTTCTCTTAGAAATAATATTCTTCGTCAGTGATAACACTTTTTCTGTTCGAACTAGCAAGTTTTCTACCAAAGATACCAAATTTTTTCTTAGAAGTAACATTTTTTGATTGTAATAACAACTTTTCTGTCAGAAAGTAGCAAGTTTTGCTTAACACTAACAAAACATTCTCATCAAAGTAACGATATTTTACTTTAATACTAACATACTTTTACTGAACACACACAAATGTCTCTTAGAAATAATATTTTTCATCAATGATAACACTTTTTCTGTTCGAACTAGCAAGTTTTCTACCAAAGATACCAAATTTTTTCGTAGAAGTAACATTTTTTGATTGTGATAACAACTTTTCGGTCAGAAGTAGCAAGTTTTGCTTAACACTAACAAACCTTCTCATCAAAGTAACAACATTTTATCTTAATACTAACATACTTTTACTGAACACACACAAATTTCTTTTAGAAATAATATTTTTCGTCACTGATAACACTTTTTCTGTTCGAACTAGCAAGTTTTCTACCAAAGATACCAAATTTTTTCATAGAAGTAACATTTTTTGATTGTGATAACAACTTTTTTGTCAGAAGTAGCAAGTTTTGCTTAACACTAACAAACATTCTCATCAAAGTAATGATATTTTACTTTAATACTAACATACTTTTACTGAACACACACAAATTTCTCTTAGAAATAATATTTTCGTCAGTGATAACACTTTTTCTGGTCGAACTAGCAAGTTTTCTACCAAAGATACCAAATTTTTTCTTAGAAGTAACATTTTTTGATTGTGATAACAACTTTTCTGTCAGAAGTAGCAAGTTTTGCTTCTGAAGTAGCTAAGTAGCTAACTTTTTTCTGTCAGAAGTAGCTAACTAAAGCATGGTACAAAGTCGACATGGGGGGATTTTCCGGCGACTATGGTTAGGTTAGGTTAGGCTAGATCAAGTTAGGTTAGGTTAAGTTAGGTTAGGTTAGGTTAGCCTACGTACGCGCGCGTACGTAGGCTAACCTAACCTAACCTAACTTAACCTAACCTAACCTAACTTGATCTAGCCTAAACCTAACCATAGTCGCCGGAAAATCCCCCATGTCGACTTTGTACCATGCTTTAGTTAGGTTAGGTTAGCTTATCATGAGCACTCATGATAAGTTAACCTAACCTAACCTAACTTAAACATGAAGAAATGTTTACTAGCTAGTCTAACCTAACTTAGCTAACCTAGCCTAACTTAGCTAACCTAACCTAACCTAACCAAACAACAACCCAGACATGTAAGCAAATAGATTCAGACATAGAAACGAAAAATATTATTTCTAAGAGAACTTTGTGTGCGTATTCGGTAAAAGTATGTTAGTATTAAGGTAAAATGTCGTTACTTTGATGAGAAGGTTTGTTAGTGTTAAGCAAAAATTGCTACTTCTGACAGAAATGTTGTTATCACAATCAAAAAATGTTACTTCTACGAAAAAATTTGGTATCTTTGGTAGAAAATTTGCTAGTTCGAACAGAAAAAGTGTTATCACTGACGAAAAATATTATTTCTAAGAGAAATTTGTGTGTGTTCAGTAAAAGTATGTTAGTATTAAGGTAAAATATCATTACTTTGATGAGAATGTTTGTTAGTGTTAAGCAAAACTTGCTACTTCTGACAGAATGTTGTTATCACAATCAAAAAATGTTACTTCTAAGAAAAAAAATTTGGTATCTTTGGTAGAAAACTTGCTAGTTCGACCAGAAAAAGTGTTATCACTGACAAAACACTACTGAAATATTCTAACTCTTGCATTTCAACGAAAGAAAACCAAAATGAACTTTGAAAAATCAAGAGAATGTAACTGTGACAATGTAAAACATAACAAAACACTACTGAAATATTCCAACTCATGCATTTCAATGAAAGAAATTCAAATGAACTTTGACAAATCAATAGAATGTAACTGTGACAAGGTAAACCACGACAAAACACTACTGAAATATTCCAACTCTTGCATTTCAGTGAAAGAAATTCAAAATAAACTTTGACAAATCAATAAAATGTAACTGTGATAAGGTAAACCACGACAAAACACTACTGAAATATTCCAACTCTTGCATTTCAATGAAAGAAATTCAAATAAACTTTGACAAATCAATAAAATGTAACTGTGATAAGGTAAACCACGACAAAACACTACTGAAATATTCCAACTCTTGTGTCAAAAGTATGTTAGTATTAAGGTAAAATATCATTACTTTGATGAGAATGTTTGTTAGTGTTAAGCAAAACTTGCTACTTCTGACAGAATGTTGTTATCACAATCAAAAAATGTTAATTCTAAGAAAAATTTGGTATCTTTGGTAGAAAACTTGCTAGTTCGACCAGAAAAAGTGTTATCACTGACAAAACACTACTGAAATATTCCAACTCTTGCATTTCAACGAAAGAAAACCAAAATGAACTTTGAAAAATCAAGAGAATGTAACTGTGACAATGGTAAAACATAACAAAACACTACTGAAATATTCCAACTCTTGCATTTCAATGAAAGAAATTCAAATGAACTTTGACAAATCAATAGAATGTAACTGTGACAAGGTAAACCACGACAAAAAACTACTGAAATATTCCAACTCTTGCATTTCAGTGAAAGAAATTCAAAATAAACTTTGACAAATCAATAAAATGTAACTGTGATAAGGTAAACCACGACAAAACACTACTGAAATATTCCAACTCTTGCATTTCAATGAAAGAAATTCAAATGAACTTTGAAAAATCAAGAGAATGTAACTGTGACACTGTAAACCATAACAAAACACTACTGAAATATTCCTAAGAAAAAATTTAGAATTTGTAAAATTGGTTTAAGAAGGATATTAAGAAAGGAACTTGTTCTGAAATGCCTTTTGAAAGGTATTTCATGGTGTTGAGGCATTCAAAAAGCTGTAAAGTAAAGTTGTGGGTGAAATGGATGGGTACTTCAAGTTGGAAAATGGGTTTAGAAGGGACATTAAGAAAGGAAATTGCTCTGAAATGCCTTTTGAAAGGTATTTCTTGGTGTTGAGGTAACCAAAAAGCTGTAAAGTAAAGTTGTGTGTGAAATGGCTGGGTACTTCAAGTTGTAAAATGGGTTTAGAAGGGACATTAAGAAAGGAACTTGCTCTGAATTGCCATTTGAAAAGTATTTCTTGGTGTTGAGGTATCCAAAAAGCTGTAATTTAAAGTTGTGGGTGAAAAGGATGGATGCTTCAACTTGTAAAATTGGTTTAGGAAGGACATTACGTAAAGAACTTGTTCTGAAAAGCCTTTGAAAAGTATTGCTTGGTGTTGAGGTATCCAAAGAGCTGTAAAGTAAAGTTGTGGGTGAAGTGTATGGATACTTCAAGTTGTAAAATGGGTATAATAATAATAATAATTTATTTTTGACCCACTATACAGAAAATGAAGTGGAGTAACACAAGAAAAGAGAAAAAAATAAATAAATAAACAAACAAAAAAAACAAAACAAAAAAAACACAAAGATACATTTAACAACAACACAATAAATAAATATTACACTCAATGCGCTGTGGCTACCCGGATAAGTGGGTGGTTAACACCCAAAGTAGCATAAATGTTCTCTTGAAGACGGCTACTTTGTCTGACAAAACAATTTACAATATCCGGAGCGCCAAAAAATCCGCATCATCTTTCTATTACTGTATCTGCGAGGTAGATACAATAAAAACTTGCAATATCTAAAATACATAATTCTAATATCGCTAATATCCCCTGGCCGAAACAGGATGTGAAGGCCAGCTGGGAACAAAACTGCATGGTCACAAAAACTCGAGTACAATTTAGCCAATGCTTTTCTGTTATATCTTCCCTGTTGGGGACAATTTTGGCGTACCCCAGTTTCAGCTTATCTTTAATATCACTCAATGCCCGGAAACGAAATAAAGTAAGCGATTTGCAAATATTGATCCCAAGCCATCGGAAAGATTCAACACTTTTTACAGAAAATACGCCGCAATCAAGCGGCGTTGCTGAAGATTTTGAATTAAACACTAAATATTCGCATTTATCAGTGTTGAGGCTTAATCCGATTTCCCCATACAGCCGCGATACAAGTAGCACAGACTTCATTAATGTAAACTTTGACCTGCTAACAAGCAGAAGATCATCCGCATATGCAATATAGGAGACGTTTGACAACCCTGAAGAGTAAGAAAGCGGTATCATATTAAGAACACTCAATAAACAAGCTTTAAAAATATGAGGTTAAAGCACACTACCCTGACGGACCCCAGATCTAACTGGGATTTTGCCAAAGGCCCGGGAACCCTGCCTCAACTGAATAAATGAATTCTGGTACCAAAACCGAAGTACACAAATAATTGAACTATTCACACCCAAACGTGCCAGAGAAAACCATGCCTGAGAGTGACAAACAGTATCGAAAGCTTTAGATAGGTCTAACGCACAAAAGTGAACTTCCGTTTTTAAACGATGTCCTTCTTGTAACACCTTTGCAAGTATACGGTGGGCATGCTGGCATCCTATACGCGACTTAAAACCGAACTGATTTGCGTCATAATCCACCTTATCATGAATAAATGGGAGCAGTACATATTCAAATAGTTTGCTTAAATTACACGCTACAGTGATAGGGCGGTAGGATCCACAATTAAGCGGATCCTTCCCTCGCTTCAGAATAGAGGTAACAGTACCACACAGGAAAGAATCAGGCACTAGTGAGCTACTAACACACATCTGAAAAAGTAGTTGCAGATGGCTAATCAACTCGGGAGAATCGATTCTTAAATGTTCAACACAAATTCCATCCAAATCAACAGACTTAGATTTTAGTTTTTTAATGCTTTTCACAACAGACTCAGCACTAATAGGGATAATATCTTTCTGGCGTAGTCTACGCGGAATAACTGAATCAAGCAATCTACAAAACCTGGAATGGACTGCATAATTTACTGTACTGAAAATTGTCGAGTAATGACTAACCCATGAATCACCAGGAATTAAACTGGACGAAACAGTCGGGTTTAGCTTACTAGAATTCAACACTTCACTCCATTGCCGAGGACTTTTCGGAAATTCCTTACCCTTATATCGGACGCTTCGCAAGTAAGATTTGAATTCAGATTTGTTTTTTTTTAATATTAAATACATGACCCGAAGTGGGGCGGCCACACGCATTCCATATCCGAAGCCACATTTTTGCCCGATTTTTCACACTTTTTAACTGAGGGTCCTCTTTCCATAAAGAACTTCTAGTTTTCGAACGAATACGTGAAACAGGGACAGCTATGGCATCGGCTTGTTTAAGGCAGGCAACAATCTGAGAATAGTAAGAATTAAGTTGTGATCGAGCATTAGGTGAGAGGACACTGGTACAAAGTAAATGGTAAGGAACTGTCACAGATGAGAGCAGAGTTGCCAAAGTACAGATATATAATGTCCAGTTAGCTTTATTCCATTCACGCTTATCATACCATTTCGTGCCCCGAACAGAAGATTCACACTGATTCAGGCCAGAAGAATACGAAACAGAGACGGTAAAAGAGAGGGGGAGGTGATCATAATCTCCTTCTTCATCATGAACCTCGACACTCGAGCATATCACACCAGCCGAGCAAACACAGTGGTCTATATCAGACACACATCCACTATTATGAATATACGAAAAATCTGCACTCTTGGCTACTATCTGATATCCATCTGGCAAAGACTGAAGCACAAGATCAGACCGAGTTGACTCTCTATTTATGTTACAATTTAGGTCTCCCACTATGATCCACTTAAAGCTATGTCTTTCAATATTCCGAAGGAAATTCTTCAGAGAAGACACAATTTTTGTGAATTTATTAAATGACAAAACTGTTTTTTTATCATGAGGTAGGTAAGTATTGATAATCACTAGATCTGCAATTCGAAGGGCTATAAAATTATCGCAAGAGTGCATGCTCTGAAATGCCTTTTGAAAAGTATTTCTTGGTGTTGAGGTATCCAAAAAGCTGTAAAGTAAAGTTGTGGGTGAAGTGGATGGGTACTTCAAGTTGGAAAATGGGTTTAGAAGGGACATTAAGAAAGAAAATTGCTCTGAAATGCCTTTTGAAAGGTATTTCTTGGTGGTGAGGTATCCAAAAAGGTGTAAAGTAAAGTTGTGGGTGAAAAGGATGGATGCTTCAACTTGTAAAATTGGTTTAGGAAGGACATTACGTAAAGAACTTGTTCTGAAAAGCCTTTGAAAAGTATTGCTTGGTGTTGAGGTATCCAAAGAGCTGTAAAGTAAAGTTGTGGGTGAAAAGGATGGTGCTTCAAGTTGGAAAATGGGTTTAGGAGTGACATTAAGAAAGGAAATTGCTCTGAAATGCCTTTTGAAAGGTATTTCTTGGTGGTGAGGTATCCAAAAAGGTGAAAAGTGTAGTTGTGGGTGAAAAGGATGGGTGCTTTAACTTGTAAAATGGGTTTAGGAGGGACATTAAGAAAAGAACTTGCTCTGAAATGTCTTTTGAAAAGTATTTCTTGGTGTTGAGGTATCGAAAAAGCTGTATAGTAAAGTTCTGGGTGAAAAGGATGGGTGCTTTAACTTGTAAAATGGGTTTAGGAGGGACATTAAGAAAAGAACTTGCTCTGAAATGTCTTTTGAAAAGTATTTCTTGGTGTTGAGGTATCCAAAAAGCTGTAAAGTAAAGTGGTGGGTGAAAAGGATGGGTACTTCAAGTTGTAAAATGGGTTTAGAAGGGACATTAAGAAAGGAACTTGCTCTGAAATGCCTTTTGAAAAGTATTTCTTGGTGTTGAGGTATCCAAAAAGCTGTAAAGTAAAGTTGTGGGTGAAAAGAATGGGTACTTCAAGTTGGAAAATGGGCTTAGGAGGGACATTAAGAAAGGAACTTGCTCTGAAATGTCTTTTGAAAAGTATTTCTTGATGTTGAGGTATCCAGAAAGCTGTAAAGTAAAGTTGTGGGTGAAAAGGATGGGTACTTCAACTTGTAAAATGGGTTTAGGAGTGACATTAAGAAAGGAACTTGCTCTGAAGTGCCTTTTGAAAAGTATTTCTTGGTGTTGAGGTATCCAAAAAGCTGTAAAGTAAAGTTGTGGGTGAAAAGGATGGGTACTTCAAGTTGGAAAATGGGTTTAGAAGGGACATTAAGAAAGGAATTTGCTCTGAAATGCCTTTTGAAAGGTATTTCTTGGTGTTGAGGTATCCAAAAAGCTGTAAAGTAAAGTTGTGGGAGAAAAGGATGGGTACTTCAACTTGTAAAATAGGCTTAGAAGGGACATTAACAAAGGAACTTGCTCTGAAATGTCTTTTGAAAAGTATTTCTTGGTGTTGAGGTATCCAAAAAGCTGTAAAGTATAGTTCTGGGTGAAAAGGATGGATGCTTCAAGTTGGAAAATGGGTTTAGAAGGGACATTAAGAAAGGAAGTTGCTCTGAAATGCCTTTTGAAAGGTATTTCTTGGTGTTGAGGTATCCAAAAAGCTGTAAAGTATAGTTGTTGGTGAAAAAGATGGGTACTTCAACTTGGAAAATGGGTTTAGGAGGGACATTATGAAAGGAACTTGCTCTGAAATGCCTTTTGAAAGGTATTTCTTGGTGTTGAGGTATCTAAAAAGCTGTAAAGTAAAGTTGTGGGTGAAAAGGACAGGTACTTCAAGTTGGAAAATGGGTTTAGAAGGGAACATTAAGAAAAGAAGTTGCTCTGAAATGTCTTTTGAAAGGTATTTCATGGTGTTGAGGTATCCAAAAAGCCTTATAGTAAAGTTGTGGGTGAAAAGGAAGGATGCTTCAAGTTGGAAAATGGTTAAGGAATGACATTAAGAAAGGAACTTGTTCTGAAAAGATATAATATAGCCTTAAAAAAATATTAAAAAATGAGGGTTCAGGGGCCTTTGGGGCGCCGGGGGCCCTTTGGGGGGCCCGGGACCCTTTGGGAGCCCGGGGGAACCTTTGGGGCCAGGGGCTTCCTTCGGGGTTGGGGTATAGGGATCGGAGCCCTTTGGGTCGGGAGTAGGGGGATCGGGGCCCTTTGGGGTTGGGGTATGGGACCTCACGACACTGTTCAAATGGAACTCGTGTATTATAACGACCACACTGAAAACCTCTTCTAAAACATCTAAAATCATCTTTTAAAATGTCTCTAACTGTTTCGCCGAAATAATTCCCTAAAATGTCTAAAACGGTTTCGCCCAAATAATCCCTAAACGTAATTTCTGCGTGTTCCTTTTGTTTTTGGCATCCCTGCGCTGTCACATTTGAAATTACTGGGAAACCCTTTCCCGCGCATCTCTTCATCTCTAAGATCAAAACATTCGCCGGAGTTTCTTGGAGAATTGTTTCCGGGGCGATGTTTATTAATATCTTTGGAGTTCGACCAGAATTGTTTCCAGGGCAAAGTTTATTAATATCTGACAGGTGATGTCAAGGTGAATTGTTTCTGGATGAAGTTTTTTAATGTGTGACAGATGATGTCATGGTTGATTGATTTGTCATGAAAGGGGAATTAATTTGTTGTTTCTAAGGGGAATTATTGATTCACGAAAGGGGAATTGAGGTCATTGACCCTGTCCCCGTTAGACTCAATAATCCAGAAAACATCCATCAAAGTGAGAAAAATCCTGTTTTTTCATTCTCACTGACAAAAACCATAAAACAAACATAAATTGATGTTGACATCCATGAAAAACATCAAATAAATTGACCAACACTCATAACCGTCCAAGAAACAACCATCAAAGTGAGAAAAATCCTGTTTTTCCATTCTCAGTGACAAAAACCATCTCCCTAGGGACTCTATGCCCATATATGGACTCCCCCCTGTGTCAATAGGGGCATTTCTACTAGTATGCATTTCCGGGAAATTCGAGATGATTCTGAATAAACATAAAAGCGCATTTTTGGAAAAAAGGAACGGGAAAATGGAAGAAAATAACCATAAAAAAGGATGGCGATGTTGTGTGCATACAGTTTTTCACCCCTTTATTGAAAAACTGTTCTTTTTGGCGGAAAATGCTGCAATAGTACTGATAATAAACCAAAACTTATCATTTACAAATTTTTTCTTCTTTAAGCCTTAGGTGTTCGAAAACAGCTGTTTAAACAGCTGTTTTTTGAACGAAAACAGCTGTTTTCTGTTTTTACCAAAAAACAGAACAGAAACAGAAAACAGGTCTTCTGTTTTTTTGTTGACCTGTTCTGTTTCTGTTTCATTAAAGCCCTGTTTATTTGTTTCCTGTTTCTTCAGAAAAACAGAACAGTGCCCATGCTTAGTATGAAGCTGAAAGTTTCTGGCTGAAATGTGTCTTTTAAATGACTTATAGCTCATAGGCTCAAGTGCTTTTGCTTGGTGCTAGGCTTATTCCTCCAAAAACAAAGGGAAATTAAGACAAATAAAAAGAACAAAGAAAAGTGTATAATTGTACATAAACTATTATGAAAGAGGGGTGATGGGTCATTGTGTACGCAAGGGGGAGGGGGGGGGCTCGATGCCTAAAAGAGGGCATGTTAATACCCAACTTGTCTAAATCTCCATGATCCTTCAGATAAACATAGGAAGGGGTATGAGGGAGGAGGGTAAGAATTAATCTGTCTTCTCCCTTCATTTAGATTAAGCCTGAACAAAGGTGCTACATGGCGGCGGTAGAAACTGATATCTAACTACTCTTGATTTCCGGGAGTATTTTTGGTCTACGCCTTTATTATGAAAGTAAAGAGTAATGTTAAACCCTAAAACGAGTAGAAATTATTCCGTATAGGAGGGGGTGCCCAGTCCTCAACTCCCTTTTTTATGGTCATATAAACTTTGTAGGTTGGTCATTCGGTCGGAAATTGAGAGTTATAGTGCATTTTCTAAAAGTTAAAAGTGATTGGAGAGCAACCAGCCCCTGTCCTAGAGATATTTCTGATAGCTAACCCCCTTGGACATCCGACCGACATTTAGAGGCACCCGTTTTGCTCTGAATAGTTCAACCCCTTTGATGTCCAAATCCCTTCGGACATCTGATCGGCATTTGGAGGAACAATTTTTGCTCAGCAAAGTTGAAAATATCCAAAAAAGTTGTGTCGAAAGATGAAATTACCCCAGATTAAATGGGATAAGGGTCGTAAATTATGCAAACAGCCAATTCTTTACAGATATATTTCATAGTAGAAGCAGAGGGGGAGGTGAATGTTTCATCTTGGGAGTCCATCGGAATGAAACTAACAGGAATTATTTTCTTGGTCAAACAAATCATCAACATTTTCTTCGGGAATAGAGAGGGGTTAGGGGCGCCGAAATGTGCCGCAAAATTTTTTTTCCTGATCAAATTAAAACTTATAGCCATGAGTTCTTGGGCCAAGGGGACTAATGTACAAACAATTATTCAAGAATTGATCCCTTTGATTTTAGTCCATCCTCGAACAAAGGGGGATCAAAAAGTGCCGAACTTTTTCGACCGGTCTGAAACTTATATGAAACTTTGGGCTAGGGCAACCCCGGCGCAGAAGGAAACTACAATAAAACTATTACTACCCCTCAAAATATAGCCCTAAAAAGGCCAGGAAAGTACCCAAAACTTTTTCCATCCACTTTCAAATGGGAGGGGTAATTTTAGAAACTTGGGAGGAGGATCATTCGACTAAAAACTGAAAGTTTTTGTGTACTTTTTAAAGACCAAAAACTACTAGTGGGCAATCAGCCTCCTTCTGGGTTTCTTTTCTGCTATCCAGCCCTCTTCTAACCCCTACGATATCGAATCAATTTCTGAGATATTTGTTTTGTTAAAAAACTTTAATGTCTAATAAATTTGCCTCCGGCCGGGGCTAATATCACCCCCACAACCCCAATGTTAAACTTCATCTTATCCTGGCATGATAACTCAACCCTAAAAACACGGATAGAGAATTAAAATAAAATAAACTGTAAAAATTCATGCTATAAGACATTATCACGCCGCAAATTCTGTTTTTATATTGGAACACTGTTAAAATATTCCAAAATTCTTTCTTTTTTTTCATTATTCTTATTTGTCATACTTTTTCTACAGCTGCTCAATTTTGCATGTGAGGAGAATTTTGCAAGGGGGCGGGGTTATCCAGGTGGAATTTTCCAGGAGAAATTTTCTTCAGGGGGGGGATTTCTTCAGGGGAATTGTCTGCAGGGGACAAAGGGGGAAATATTCCTGGGGGAATAGCCCAAGACCCCATTTGCTTATAGCTTTGCTATAATAACGTCTCTCTTGTTCCAAAATATTATCTTAAAAGGTAATTTTTGCAGGGACAACGATTTCTCAGCCGGGTATTACAGGCTAATAATTTATAATTATCTGTTAAACCAAAAGGGGAGCAAACAAATGAAAAAAAATTTAATCACCATGTCAAATAAGTCTTTTTCTTAGTTCCAATGTTTGCTATGCTTGAAAAAAGGACAGAACAAAAAGACCTTCATCATAGACGCAACTTGGATGGGCAAACAATACTTTTTTATTTCTATTAAAAAGTATTTTTCTAATACTTTTTTCTTCGTTATTTTGTACACAGCCAATCTCGCTTCGTAGTAAATCGTAATATTAACGAATAGTAAAGCTTTAGCAGTTAAAAACAAACATAAATTAATTAAAAGAAATCTAAAAGAGAAATTTTTCAAAGAAAAGAAAAGAGTGAATTCCTCGTAATCCCATCAATTTTGATTTTTTAAATTTATAATTATAGAAGAGCAACTGTTTAAAAAAAAAACAGTTTGTTTTCAATGCATTACAAACTGTATGACCTATATAGTGGGCGGTGGGCCTACTCCTGTTTGTGTGAATTTCTGCTCATTTTAGCTTTCATTAATTCGTTAATAGTAGTGCTCGTTTTTAAGATTTAATTATTATAGGACTTCATTTCTGCTCGTCTTAGTTTTTAATATTACTATATAAATCTCATTGAAAAAGCTTCGTTTCTAAAAATTGGTAAAAAAAAAAAAAAAAAAAAAAAAAAAAAAAAAAAAAAAAAAAAAAAAAAAAAAAAAAAAAAAAAATGTAAAAGATGCTGACATTCAAGTATCTTTTGTTGTTCTAGAAAAGCCTGGTAAAGAGCGAGGGGTTGAGTAGGGGCAGCCCCCCTCATTTGCGGAATAATGTCTTTTTTTTAAGTTTTAGTGTTGCTCCTTCCTTTATTTGAAAAAAAATGTTTTTTTATTCAATTTCTAATCGTTTTTAAATCATACCCAGACTTAATCAAGATGCGATGGTGGGCATCCGCCCCATAAGCCCTCAGTTTTCTGCTGATAAATTGTTTATATATCAATCATTCTAAATTGATTGGTAGTTTCCCACTTTTTCATATTTTCTGCCTAAGAATTAAAATGCTAGATTGCAATAATATTTAATTATTTAGTCAAAACTTTCGATTAACAGTTGTTTTGTTGAGTAAGTCCTCAATAATAGTTTTACCACATAATTCCGGGTGGACGGAAAGGGGAATGGTTGTTCATATGGATGGAAATTCTGCATGAGCTTTGATCTTCTACGCAGCTGAACCCATCACAACCTCTGCAATAGGGTTATCTGATGTTTAAATACGGCACATTTCAATATCTTTAAACACATAGAAACATTGTACATAAATAGAGGAAGAGAAATATTACCACTTAAAATCACTGAAAACCAAACTCCTTTCAGAAATTGCCCCCAGGAAATTTCTTGGCGAGGCTCATTGAGGTAAATACAATATTTTCTACTGCATAGAAAAAGATTGTCGCAATGGGAGGGCACTAATAATCCCCCCTCTCCACTCCTAGCAGCAATAACAAAGGTGTAGACCAAAAACATTCCCGGGAATCAAGAAGAACAAGATATCCATTTCTACCCCTCCTCCTCCTCAAATTAATTCTATATTTAGCTGAAAGCTCAATGAGATTTAGTATAATTAGGCATTAAAATGCACTCTTTGAGGTATTTCCCCCCCCCCCACTTGAAAAATGACCCACGGCCCCTTCTTCATAACAGTTGATGCGCACTTACACATGACTGCGTATAATTTTATATATGAAGCAAAACAGTTTAGCTAAATGCAGCTTTAAAATAAAAGTGAAAAAAAATTCTCCATTGAGAAGAGAGGTATCATCCCTTAGCACCGTTATTCAGGCTTAGTTTAAACGAAAAAGATGAGAGATTAACTCCTCCGTCTCCCCCATACCTCTTTTTATACTCATCTGAGGCATCATGGAGAGTTAGACAATTTTGGCATTGAAACGTAGTTGCATCTGACCCCCCCATCCATTATTTATTATACCTGATGTGCAATTATACACTATGAAGAAAAAATATGAAAAATCTAGTGAGTCTTCTTAGTTAAATCAAGCATTAAGATAAAAGCCCATTTTAACCATTTATTTTCTATTGACTACGTGACGTTTTTGGAGCGAATGCACCACCGTGCCATATTATTTCCCCTCCGACTGGGATGCTTGGTAGATGATTTTTTTATACTTTTAAATCGATTGGTTATCTCAAAATTTTCAATTGACAGCAAAGTTGGTCCTTCTTGGGTGAAATTGCAGCTTGTTGCCAAAAAAGGGTAGAAAACGCCACTTTCCCATGGCATAATTTTTTTAGCAGCTTAAAAAGGGCACTAGAACTTTTTATTTCCGTTCAAATAAGCCCTCTCCCGATCTTTTAGGACTATCGGTTCGAGACGATAATCCCCGTTGCAAAAATAAAGATGCAATCGTGATTTTCCTTCTTGGAAAAAATGCAAGAGTCCTGTACACAGGAGCTTGAAACTACTGCAGTCGAGTTTTCTGATATGGTAGATCTAATGGTGTAGATGTCATTACGCTTGATCTTTGATGGGTATTTCCGCCCCTTTTTTGAAAAACAGGCAAATTTTCTCAGGCTCTTAGCTTTTAATAGATAACATCTAATTTAATGAACTTTATATATTTGGAATAAGCATAAAAAGCCAATTTTTGTTGTGCATTAATTCTTGTCAAAATTCCCTTTTTTAGACTTTCGGTTACTATTGGCTCGAGTCACTCCTTATTTATGACGCGTCGCCAATAACTGTTTGATTTAGCTTCATTGCATACTTTTTTCTTTCAAGACCATAGCAGTTCATGAGACCTGTAGTATAGCTGTGTGCAACTTCAGCTATAACCTGGTTTATTGGCTTCTTGTTTATTTTATCTGGATTACGTATTTATGTTTTGTATAGTAATATCAATAAGTGTGGGAGTGACAAAATATGCTATACAGAACTTTTACCTTCGGAGACTAAAAATGGTTGATGATGCACTAAGCTGACGATGTTCTAACATTCAAACTGCATAAAAGGTTTCTCTTTCCTTCCTCTGGTAACTAAAATTGATCTTGGTCGTCAGCTCTTTTAGTACATTCTTTATATTCAACTGAAAAAAATATTTTTCAAACGAATATAATGGAATTCGTCAAAACTTAAAGTAAGTAAGTAAATTCTATTGCGCTAAAAGCTCTAGGGCCATGACAAACAAACAAAAAAGAAAATTCACTTCTAAATAATTGACATTGCATAAACACAACATAACATAAACATCACATAAAATAAACAAAGAAAAATCAAATCATAAAAATCTACTTCTCTTCTCCATTGCCAAGCCAACCTGAGACATCGTCCTACATTTTTAACGCTTGCAAAACATTCACCCCTCATACGTTCATCAGCCATCTCTCATCGAACCTACAATTTCCATACACTTCATTTCTCAACTCGCTCAGTTTTACACACTCATATATCACCTGACCCACACTCTCATCCATGCTTCCACACATCAGACAAAAGTGGGGACCTTCTTGCCCTCTCCTTCTCCCTAAATAATTCCTAAATTGCACGAAGAGTATCCTATATAGAAGGGCTGTGATATCTCCTAATATACACCCCGCTCTTTAATATAAGGCTTGACTGTTGTTTTCTGAAATTATTTTACTAGTTAATAATGTATTTTAGGAACTGAGAGTATTTTGTTTACATAACATTAAACTATATTTGCCTTTCATAACATTTAAACTAAAATATTATCGCTTAATCCATTTACAAATCTATTATTCAATGGAACAAAATTCCCTCCAGTGTTGAACTAGCCACAAGTTTTCTGCAAGTTGTATGAAAACGTAACAAAACTTGATAGTATAATTTAATCTTTCCATTTTTAACAAATTTGCTCTAATTAGCCATGTTTTATTCTTCTATATTTTTTTTTCAGTGTTACTTTAATTTTTTTCTTTTGGTCCTTAACAAGCTATCTTCTAGGATCTTTATTGTTATTGATGTTTGTGTTATGTTTTTATTCGAATAAAATTGAATTGAACTGCATTGAATTGAATTAAAGGTAAGGCAACTAAATCAGGCTTTTCAGTTCTAAAAAGATTATGATAAAAATTTGAAATTTTAATCATATTACCCTTGGTTCAGTGTATCAATTTTTAATGCAATAAAAGAAAAAAAATAAGCGAAAAAAGTGCTTTTTCTCTCTAAATGCCCGAAAATTAAAAAAAAAACTTTTTTCTGCGGCAATCATTGCTTTATCTAACTAATGTGAACTTTACCTCACAAAGGTACAAGTCAAATTTTTACATAGATTAAATTTTTGAAATGAAATCACACAAAAATAAAATTACTAAGATTAAACACAGATACAGAAAAATAAACATTACTCGTTAATTAAACGAAACACACTCATGAATTATGTTTAGGTTAGGTTTAAGTATATGTTTAAGTATTAGGTTAGGTTAAGTTTCAGTATATTGGGCATGCAAAGTGTGTTAGCTACAATTATTATGAAGTAAGGATGTTTTACAGCTTCACGCTGTCCAGATACTTTACCCCCATCCCCACCCCCTAATGTGCAAATATATAGCCCAAATTGTAAAAGTCCAATGCACTCTATCACCAGTCACTTGTCTTTGTGGCTTTGAAACCGGTTTTCTGAGATCTAACTTAAGCATGATTCTTGAGTGGGTTTCGTTTAATTAACAAGTACCAAATAAACTTACAAAGAAAAAATTTTGGAATGAGATTTCTTACACAAAGCCAGCGTGATTTGTGCACTAAGCTCTCTAGCAGTATGGTTTCTAGGGAGGATGAAGGATACTCTACAGGTTACAGATAATTTTCTGCTCCCATCATTTAGATCAAAATCCTTGTATGATTCCAGTTAAAGCAAGGCGCATCATGCCCACCTTTCTCCTAAAAATTGGAGAGAAGAGGATTTTTGGAATTTGGCCGTTTAGACATTTACCAGAAGGGCTTGTCAGATTCAACCAAATTTTAAAGTAGGCAAAAGATCGTGTCCTAGCTTCCTCTTTGAGGTATCCAGACAAACTATGACCCCCTCAGGAAGAGGGCCTTCCCTTCCCTTTTAAATCCTTAAATTTTAATGATCAAGACATCTAGCCGACTGAATTGCAGGATCATGACCAAGCTTGGTAGGAACCAAGAGCTAGTGTCCTAGCTATGCATTTTGGAGGATCACAGCTCGGCTCAACTCCTGTGATAGACTGAAGAAGGGAGGGATTTCTTTCTAAATTCTTGTCGTCAGGATATCTAACAGAAGAAGGTTTTAGATCACTACCCAGCTTGCTGTTAAGTAAGAGTGAGTCCTACTTGTGCTTCTTGTACCTGGTTGTAATGATTTGACATCTGAGAGAAGGGAGACGGTTAATACTGTCATCCTAGCGTCTACAAAAAAGGGTTTATCAGATCTCAATCACAGTTTGTGCTAGTCAAAAGTAAATGCCCTAGTTGGACGTTTTGAGTATCTGTACATCTTCCACCTTTGGTGGAAGGAGGTGAAAGGCTCCTTAAATTCATGTCTTCATGACATCTGCAAGAACATATGGTTGGATCTCTACTAAATTTTGTGAAAAGTAACCTCTGGGGTTCTAGCTATGCCTTTTGGGGATTCAGACCTGATGTAGCCTTTGCAGGGAGAGAAAAAGGGAATATACCGTTAAATTACTGTCAGCAGGACATTTAGCTGAAAATCTAATCATATTTCAGCCAAACTTGGGCAGAATACAGAGCAATAGTCTAAGTTTGGTCATTCAATAATCTATACTGCTTTTGACCTTTGTGCCAGTAGGGAATCCTTGAATTTTGGTAATCAGGATATTTACCAGAACAGGTGTAAGGTCTCACCCAGACTTGGTCAGGATTAAAAATAATTGCCCTTGGTTCTTCCTGTTGGGTTTTGTACCCAATACAATGTATGCTTGAGAGAGGAGTTTTTAAACTCTAGTCAGTGTGATATTTACTAGAAGAGGTTGTCGGATTTTAATTACATTTGTTCTGCTAATAACTTTGTTATGTCTTTTCCTAAACAAGGACCGAATCCCAAACTGTTTGAGGAGAAAAGGGGGCTCCCCAGATTAATGTCCCAACAATAGTCAGAGAGGTTTGTCACATCTCAACAAACCTAGTCATAAGTAGCAGTTAAAGTTGGTCGATGATTATTTTGACTTTTGCAGTCGAGGAGGAAAAGATTTTCCAAAATTTTTGTCAGAAGCACCTTTACTGAAAGGAGACGTAGACTATCTCAGGGCCCGCTTGTGATCTAAGCTTTGTAAGAGGAAGGAGGGTAAAGATATCGACATAATATTTGATTACCCTAATTAACTGACAAGCTGGTGCATCACAACCTGGTGAACAGCTGCAGCTATGGGGTTGTGTGTCCCTGCTCGATAAAAACTCTGTGAGAGAAGTGCTGCAATATTCTTGCCATATGCATTCGTAAGGATGGCTTTTTAGATCTCAGTCAAACTTGGTGGGGATTCTCACTTAGAATTTTGGCATCAATAGAGTGCTTGAGTCCAAAACAGTTTATATTTCCGTTTGTTCTGCTTTGTAATAATTGTAACCATGAGCTATGGGTCAAAAGCCTCCCTCCCCTACTCCCTGAGCTACCATTCTTTACAATAAAGTTTGGGTTATGATTTACTGAAACACATCATGCGCATAAGCTTATTATACTTAATAGACACATACACAAAAATTGTTTAGGGAGGGGTGCGTCCAGGTGGAGTTGTTGATTTTGAAAAACTTTGCAAGCTTTGCAGAAAATGCAGGGAATCATAGGAAAACCACAATACTGCTAAGATTTGAAAGGGGGGGCACACAATTTTATTATACGTTTTCCCCTACGCTTACATAGCGAAATACGTCTTTGCGTGGAAATTAAATAAAAAAAAAACAAGTTTTTTAAACTGAAAGTAAGGAGAGACATTAAAACTTAAAACGAACAGAAATTATTCCGTATATGAAAGGGACTGTCCCCTCCTCAACGCCTCGCTCTTTACACTAAAGTTTTTTATTGTTTTGAAAAATAAAGTTGTTAGACAGAATCAAAACCTCTACAGTAGGGTTCTCTGATACGCGGAATATGTTGGTGTGATTTTCATTAAGGTTCTATAACTTTTAGGAGGTCTTTCCCCCTTTTTTCGAAAATCAGCGAAATTTTCTCAGGCCCCTAACTTTTGATGGGTAGGATTAAACTTGATGAAACTTATATATTTGAAATCATCATTAAATTCTGATTCTTTTGATGTGTCTATTTGTATCAAAATACCGTTTTCTAGAGTTTCGGTTACCATTGAGCCGGGTCGCTCCTTACTTACAGTTCGTTACCACGAACTGTTTGATTATTATAAGCCTTTTAGCCATTTCTCGTTAAGAAATTTTCAAAGTCATGCAATCTCTTATTATTTCAAAAGCTCTTGTTCATAGTGTTTGTTTCAATAAACTGGAATTCCATTTATTTTTTACTTTGGAAAAAATTACTGTTTCAAGGCAAATCCCCTAGTTTTGTTTGAACTTCCCTGGATTATGGACAAGAATTTTCACTTTCATCTTAGATTCTATTAATCAAGACTTCTTGATGATCTTGTCTGAGAATAATGAAACTAGGAACAAAAACAGAATGCATAATTACGATCATTACTGACGTTGTTTACCTCGCTACAGCACCAAAGGCTTTAACTGGGCTACCGAGTACAGAGAATGAATGACGCTTGAAAATTATTAACTAAAATAAAACAAGTTTTTTAACTGAAAGTAAGGAGCGACATTAAAACTCAAAACGAACAGAAATTATTCCCTATATGAAAGGGGCTGTCCCCTCCTCAACGCCTCGCTCTTTACGCAAAAGTTTTTTATTGTTTTAAAAAATAAAGTTGTGAGACAGAGTCAAACTTTAGCGTAAAGAGCGAGGCGTTGAGAAGGGGACAGCCCCTTTCATATACGGAATAATTTCTGTTCGTTTTAAGTTTTAATGTCGCTCCTAACTTTCAGTTAAAAAAACTTGTTTTTTTTTGTTAATTTCTGAACGTTTTTGAATTAATGCAGCTTTGACTTTGGCTCACCGTACATGAATAATTTAAAACGAAATTCACACATTAATTTTTCCTTTTTTTGGCTAATTGGCTTTCTCGAAATTTTGTTCTGACGTAACTTGCGAATTAACTTACGTAACGGATTTCTATATTCGTATGTTTTTATTACGTATATTAGGGAGTTCGCTCCCTAGTCAATACCTCACTCTTTACGCTAAAGTTCGAATTTTATTCGAATCACAAACCCCTGAATCACAAAGGCCGGTTAATTAGAATAGATAGCTCTTTTGAAAGTACTAAAAAAAAACTTTATCGTAAAGAGCGAGGTATTGACTAGGGGGTGAACCCCCTCATATACGTAATAATTTCTGTTCGTTTTAATTTTTAATGTCGCTTCTTACTTTCAGTTGGAAAAGAACTTGTTTTTTATTTAATTTCTGATCGTTTTTTAATAATGTTGGGAAAACTGGCGCCCCCTTCATAGAAATGTCCCTTACCCCAAGGAAATATCCTCCATGGAAAGATGCTCCCCCGTAACCCCTACTCTGACCCCTAACCCCCACTAGAAAAAAATTTCTCCTGAAAACGCCTGTATACTTCCCAATAACCAATGCTATATGTAAACAATGGGCAAAGTTTATAACTTGCAGCCCTTCCCCCGGAAACTGTGGGGGATTAAGTCATCCTCAAAGACATATTAATTAGATTTTCTACTATGCTGAACAAAATGGCTATCTCAAAACTTTAATTTGGTTACGTTGGGAAAAAAATGAGCGTGGGAGGGGGCCAAGTTGCCCTCCAATTTTTTTGGTCACTTAAAAAGGGCACTAGAACTGTTATTTTCCATTAGAATGAGCCCTCTCACGATATTCTAGGACTACTGGATCGATACGATCACCCCTGGGGAAAAAAAACAAAAAAAAAACAAAAACAAAACAAATAAACACGCATCCGTGATCTTTCTTCGGGCAAAAAATGTATTGCAAAAATACATTTTTGCAGATAGGAGCTTGAAACTTCTATAGTAGGGTTCTCTGATACACTGAATCTGATGGTGGGATTTTCCTTAAAGTTTTATGACTTTTAGGGGTTGTTTCCCTCTTTTTTCAAAAATAAGACAAATTTTTTCAGGCGCGTAGCTTTTGATGGGTAAAACTAAACTTGATGAAACTTATATATTTGAAATCAGCATAAAAATCTGATTCTTCTCATGTATCTATTGGTATCAAAATTCTGTTTTTTAGAGTTTTGGTTACTATTGAGCCGGGTCGCTCCTTACTTACAGTTTGTTACCACGAACTGTTTGATTTGAGAGATCTGATCACAAGAGCCAGCGGCTTTTATATATGATTAATAAAAAAAAAAAAACTTTGTACAAAATAAGTTTAAAAAAAAGTTTTCTCTTATAACTTTAAGAAAACAATAATTAATTAAGCTTTTAAGGAATAAATATTAGCGTATGTATATTAAACTGACAATGAACATTTTTGCAGTAAATTCATTTGAATTTTTTTCAGTAAAGTACAAATTATATTCTGGCTTTTAGAAAGCATAGAGTTTAGATTAATTTCTGCTTTAATCTAAAATATTCTCGTTTTCAGTTTGACTTATTTTAATTCATGTTTGTTTTGGGTTTCACTTATTTATTGATGCTGATTTGTTTATTGAAAAACTTATTTTTTGCAAAAAGTTTTTTTTATTAATTTTTGTTCGTTTTATGTTGACATAGTCTTTTTCAGGGACAAAAACTGAGCCTCTTCTGAAGTTAAACAACCATCCCTTCCATAAAAAACCTTTAATACCCCCTGGGCATAACTTACAACCCTTGCCCCTAATCTCTGGGGTTTGTTTCAACCCCAAAAGCCTTGTTATATGATGTTTAGACTATTTTGAATAGAATGGCAATCTCAAAATTGCTATTAGACGCATTTCAGGACAAATGACGTGTGTGTAGGGGTAAGAGGCTAGCTGCCCTCTGATCATTTTGACTCTTGAAAAGAGCACTAGAGCGTCTGATTACCAATCTAATGAGCCCCTTTGAAGTTTATATGACCACACTTTCTATAAAAACCCTAAATATCCCCAGGGCAAAACTTACAACCCTTGCCCTGAGGGCTGGGGGGATTTGTTATCCTCAAAGACATAATTTCCAGACCTTTCTGATACACTTAACAAAATGGCTATATAAAAATTTCGAGTGGAAGTGTTTGGGAAAATGATAGGCGTGGAGGGAGACATTTGCCCTCTGATCACTTTCGACTAATAAAAAAGGCACTAGTCCTCTCAATTTCCAATCGAATGAGCCCTTTTTTGAAGCTTTTATGACAAAAATTTCTATAAAAACATTATATGCCCCAGGGGCATAACTTACGACCCCTGTCATGAGGGCTATAAGGGGAGGTTGGTCATCCTCAAAGACATAATTTCCAGACCTTTCAACTACGTTGAACAAAATGGCCATATCAAAATGTTGATCGAAAACGTTTGGGGAAATGATAGGCGTTGGGGGGGGCGATTCTTCCTTTGATTACTTTCGACTGTTGAAAAGGGCAATAACCTTCTCAATTTCCAAGCGAAACAGCCCTTTTTGAAGTTTTTACGACAAAACTTTCTTACTTTCTATAACTTACAACCTTAGCCCTGAAGGCTGTTGGGGGTTGTCATACTCAAAAACATAATTTCCGGACCTTTCAACTACGTTCAAAAAATTGCTATATCAAAATGTTGATCGGAAGTGTTTGGGGAAATGATGGGTATGGTGGGGGCATAAGTCCTCCGATCACTTTTGACTATTAATTAGCCCTCTCAATTCCCAATTGAATAAGTCCTTTTTTAAGTTTCTATGACAACGCTGGCAAAGACAAAATTTCCAGAACTTTCAACTACGTTGAACAAAATGTCTATCTCAAAATTTTGATTGGATATGTTTGGGGAATGGTAGGCTTAAGAGGAGCGTTAGTTGCCTCTAATCAATTTCAGCTATTAAATAGGGCACTAGCACTTTCAATTTCCATTCGAATGAGCCCTTTTTGATGTTTCTACGACAACGCTTTCTATAAAACCTTATATGCCCCCAGGGCATAACTTACAACCCTTGCGCTGAGGGCTGTGGGAAAGTGTCAGCCTCAAAGACATAATCTCCAGACTTTTCAACTAAGTCGAACAAAATGGCTATCTAAAAAATTTTTATTGGATGTTTTTGAGGAAATGGTGGGCGTGGGAGGGGTGTTAGTTTTCCTCCAATTGCTTTTGACTATTAAAAAGGATACTAACTCTTTAAAGTTTTCGAAGTTTCTATTACAACGCTCTATGAAATTCTTATATGCCCCCAGGGCATAACTTACAACCCTTGCCCTGAGGGGTGTTAGGGGGGAAGGAGTTTGATCATCCTCAAAGAAATAATATCCACAACTTTCCACTACGTTCAAAAAAATTGCTATCTCAAAATTTTGATTGGCTGTGTTTGGGGAAATGAGGGGCGTGAGAGGGAGTTTAGTTGCCCTCCAATCAGTTTCGACTTGCCT
The DNA here is from genome assembly GCA_027921565.1 of Artemia sinica. Taxonomy (NCBI): domain Eukaryota; kingdom Metazoa; phylum Arthropoda; class Branchiopoda; order Anostraca; family Artemiidae; genus Artemia; species Artemia sinica. The sequence continues at coordinate 27,999,366 of CM051257.1, forward strand.
GTTAAAAAGGGCACTAGCCCTTTCAATTTCCAATCGAATAAGCCCTTTTTGAAGTCTCTACGAAAAAGCTTTCTATAAAACCTTATATGCCCCAGGGCATAACTTACAACCCTTGCCCTGAGGGGTTTGGGGGGTTGTCATCCTCAAAATCATAATTCCCATCTCAAAATTTTAATTGAACGTGTTCGGGGAAATGGTGAACGTGAGAGGAGGGTTAGTTGATCTCCATTTAGTTTCGACAATTAAAAACGGCACTAGCCCTTTCAATTTCCAATTAAATGAGCCCTTTTTGAAGTTTCTACGACAACACTTTCTATAAGAACCTTATATGCCACCAGGTTATAATTTACAACCCTTGCCCTGAGGGCTCTAAGGGGTTGTCATCCTAAAAGACCTAGTTTTCAGAATTTTTAACTACACTGAACAAAACGGCGATCTAAAAATTTTGATTGTATGTTTTTGGCGAAAAGGTGGGTGTGAGAGGGGGGTTAGTTGCCCTCCAATCACTTTTGACTATTAAAAAGGGCACTAGCCCTTTGAATTTTCAATCGAATGCGCCCTTTTTCAAGTTTCTACGACAAAGCTTTCAATAAAAACCTTATATACCCCCAGGGTATAACTTATAACCCTTGCCCTGAGGGCACTCAGGAGGGTTATCATCCTTAAAGACCTAATTTCCAGAACTTTCAACTACGTTGAATAAAAATGGCTATCTCAAAATATTGATTGGATGTGTTTGGATAAATGGTGGGCGTGGAAGGGGTGTTAGTTGCCTTCCAATCTCTTTCGACTATTAAAAAGGGCACTAGCCATTTCAATTTCCAATTGAATAAGCCCCTTTTGAAGTTTCTACGACAACGCTTTCTATGGAAACCTTATATGCCCGCAGAGTATAATTATAAACCTTGCCCTGAGGGCTGTGGGGGGGGGTTATCCTCAAAAACCTAATTTTCATAACTTTCAACTACGTTGAACAAAATGGCTATCTCACAATTTTGATTGGATGTGTTTGGGAAAAAATGGGTTTGAGAGGGGGGTTAGTTGCCCTCCAATCACTTTCGACTATTAAAAAGGGCACTAGCCCTTTGAATTTCCAACCGAACGAGCCTTTTTTGTGTTTGGAATAATGGTGGGCGTGGAAGGGGTGTTAGTTGCCTTCCAATCTCTTTCGACTATTAAAAAGGGCACTAGCCATTTCAATTTCCAATTGAATAAGCCCCTTTTGAAGTTTCTACAACAACGCTCTCCATTAAAATTTTATATGCCCCCAGGGCATAACTTATAACCCTTGCCCTGAGGACTGTGGGAGGTGTCCTCAAAAGCATAAATTCTATCTAGAAATCAACAACGCTGAGCAAAATGGCTATCTCAAAATTTTGATTGGATGTGTTTGGTGAAATGGTGGGCGTGGAAGGGGTGTGAGTTGCCTTCCAATCACTTTCGACTATTAAAAAGGGCGATAGCCACTCCAATTTACAAATGAATGAGCTGTTTTCCAAGTTTCTACGACAACTCCTTCGATACGAAGTGCTCTGTTCTAAAGGAAAAAAATAATAATAATACATTGTGCCAACATTGTTCTTCACTTAGGCAGCGTGACCGCGCTGCCTATGATAGGAAGAAACCGAAGACGACGGTGACGGCAACGTTCTTCAGTTCTGGAGACACAATCGTGATAAAATTTCGTACGTTACCGCACTTGCCAGATAGTTATTGTCTATTTCTGCGACTAGTGTGACCGCAGAAAGACTATTTTTGGTGGTAGGCCTGATAGTGACTATGATAGCGACTTAGATGAGAAATGGCCTCAGTCCACACAGATTGGATAAGTTGATTCTCATTCACGATAACTATAGCCACATCCCACAGTTCTAATATACTTCTGAAAATTGCCTGAGGGAGCAATTTTTCGACTTGAACTAATATTGAAAAAGAAATGATGAATTTTGTGATACGGTATTCGAAGTTTTGTATACAGTAATTTTCGACGAATAAAAATACTACTAAGAATACTACTCTTAGATATATCAACTATTCTGCAAGGGTTCTAAAATGCCATTAGGTGCGGCGCCGACGCCGAATTCTCTTATAGGTGCGACGCCGGGGACTAGTGGTAATTGTAATAGCAGTGGTAGTATACAGATATTAAACCTTATAATAAAAACCTTATATACTCCGAGGGCATAGCTTGCAATCATTGCCCTGAGGGTTGTGGGGGGTTATCATCCTCAAAGACCTAATTTCCTGAACTTTAAACTACGTTAAACAAAATGGCCAACTCAAAGTTTTGATTGAATGTGTTTGGAGAAATGGTGAGTGTGAGAAGGGGGTTAGTTGCCCTTCAATCATTTTCGACTATTAAAAGGCTACTAGCCCTTTCAATTTCCAATCAAATGAGCCCTTTTTGAAGTTTCTACAGCAACGCATTTTATAAAAACCTCATATGCCTCCAGGGCATAATGTACAGACATTTATCCTCAAATCACTTTTGACTTTTAAAAAGGGCACTAGCCCTTTCAATTTCCAATTGAGTGAGCCCTTTTTAAAGTTTCTACGACAACACTATCTATAAAAACCTTATGTGGCCCCAGGATATAAATTACAACCCATGTCCTGAGGGGTGTAGGGGGTTTGTCATCCTCAAAGACATAATTTCGAGGACATTCAACTACGTTGAACAAACTGGCTATCTCAAAGTTTTAGTTGGATGTATTTGGAGAAATGGTGGGCGTGAGAGGGAGGTTTGTTGCCCTCCAAACACTTTCGACTATTAAAAACGGCACCAGCCCTTTCAATTTCCAATCGAATGACCTCTTTTTTAAGTTTCTACGAAAACTTTCTATACATTAACTAAAAAAACAAGTTTTTTTAACTGAAAGTAAGGAGCGACATTAAAACTTAAAACGAAAAGAAATTATTCTGTATATGAGAGGGGCTGTCCCCTCCTCAACACCTCACTCTTTACGCTAACTGTCTTACAACTTTATTTTTTAAAACAATAAAAAACTTTAGCGTAAAGAGCGATGCGTTGAGGAGGGGACAGCCCCTTTCATATACGGAATAATTTCTGTTCGTTTTAAGTTTTAATGTCGCTCCTTACTTTCAGTTAAAAAAAAACTTGTTTTTTTTAATTAATTTCTGAACGTTTTTGAATTAATGCAGCTTTGATTTTGGCTCACCGTACATGAATAATTAAAACGAAATTGGCATATTAATTTTCCTTTTTTTGGCTAATTGGCTTTCTCGAAATTTTGTTCTGACGAATTAACTTACGTAACGAATTTCTATATTCGTATAGTTTTATTACGTAGATTAGGGAGTTCGCTCACTAGTCAATACCTCGCTCTTTACACCATAAGTTTGAATTTTGTTCGAATCACAAACCCCTGAATCACAAAGGCCGGTTAATTAGAATAGATAGCTCTTTTGAAAGTACTAAAAAAAACTTTAGCGTAAAGAGCCAGGTATTTACTAGGGGGCGAACCCTCTCATATACGTAATAATTTCTGTTCGTTTTAAGTTTTAATGTTGCTCCTTACTTTCAGTTGAAAAAAACTTGTTTTATTATTTAATTTCTGATAGTTTTTTAAATAATGCTGGGAAATCTGGCACCCCCTTCATGGAAATGTCCCTCCCCCAATGAAATATCCTCCATGGAGAGATCCTCCCCCGTAACCCCTACACCGATCCCGACCCCTCCCCCCCCCTTAGAAAAAAATTCCACCTGAAAACGCCTGTATTCTTCCCAATAACCAATACTATATGTAAACAACGGGCAAAGCTTATAACTTGCAGCCCTTCCCCCGGGATCTGTGGGGGTATTAAGCATCCTCAAAGACATATTAATTATATTTTTAACTATGCTGAACACAATGGCTATCTCAAAATTTTTATTGGGTGACTTCGGGAAAAAAATGAAAGTGGGAGGGGACCAAGTTGCCCTCCAATTATTTTGGTCCCTTAAAAAGGGCACTAGAACTTTTAATTTCCGTTCGAATGAGCCCTCTCACGATATTCTAGAACTACTGGATCGATGCGATCACCCCTGGCAAAAAAAGAAAAGAAAGATCACGCATCCGTGATCTTTCTTCTGACAAAAAATACAAAATTCCACATTTTTGCAGATAGGAGCTTGAAATATCTATAGTAGGGTTCCCTGATACGCTGAATCTGATGGTGTGATTTTCGTTACATTTTTATGACTTTTAGGGGTAGTTTCCCCTTTTTTTCGAAAATAAGGCAAATTTTCTCAGGCGCGTCACTTTTTTTGGGTTTGACTAAACTTGATGAAACTTATATATTTGAATTTATATATTTTTCAGCATAAAAATCTGATTCTTCTGATGTATCTATTGGTATCAAAATTCCGTTTTTTAGAGTTTCGGTTAGCACTTTCTATAAAAAACCTTATATACCCCCAGGTTATAATTTTCAACCCTTGCCCTGAGGCCTCTGAGGGGTTGCCATCCTAAAACACCTAGTTTCTAGAACTTTTAATTACATTGAACAAAATGAATGTCTAAACTTTTGATTGTATGTGTTTGGCGAAAAGGTGGGCGTGAAAGGGGGGTTAGTTGCCCTCCAATCACTTTCGACTATTGAAAAGGGCACTAGCCCTGTGAATTTCTAATTGAATGCGCTCTTTTGAAGTTTCTACGACAAAGCTTTCAATAAAAACCTTATATGCCCCCAGGGTAAAAATTATAACCCTTGCCCTGAGGGCCCTGAGGGAGGTCATTATCCTCAAAGACTTAATTTCTAGGACTTTCAACTACCTTGAACAAAATACCTATCTCAAAATTTTGATTGGATGTGGTTGGATAAACGGTGGGCGTGGAAGGGGTTTTAGTTGCCTTCAAATCACTTTCGACTATTAAAAGGGGCACCAGCCATTTCAATTTGCAATTGAATGAGCCCCTTTTGAAGTTTCCATGACAACGCTTTCTATGAAAGCCTTATTTGCCCCCAGGGCGTAACTTATAACACTTGCTCTGAGGGCTATTTGGGGGGGGGAGGGTTTCATCCTGAAGACCTAATTTTCATAACTTTCAACTACGTTGAACAAAATGGCTATCTCACAATTTTGATTGGATGTGTTTGGGAAAAAGGTGGGTGTGAGAGGGGGGCTAGTTGCCCTCCAATCACTTTCGACTATTAAAAAGGCCACTAACCCTTTGAATTTCCAATCGAATGAGCCTTTTTTTTGTTTGGATAAATGGTGTGCGCGGAAGGGGTGTTAGTTGCCTTCCAATCACTTTCGACTATTAAAAAGGGCACTAGCCATTTCAATTTCCAATAGAATGAGCCCCTTTTGAAGTTTCTACGACAACGCTTTCAATAAAATTCTTATATGCCCCCAGGCCACAACTTACGACCCTTGCCCTGAGGGCTCTGCGGGAGCGTCCTCAAAAACATAATTTCTATCTGGAAATCAACAACGCTGAACAAAATGGCTATCTCAAAATTTTGATTGGATGTGTTTGAGTTAATGGTGGGCGTGGAAGGGGTGTTAGTTGCCATCTAATCACTTTCGACTATTAGAAAAGGGCGCTAGACACTCCAGTTTCCAAACTAATGAGCTCTTTTCCAAGTTTCTATGACAAGTCCTTCGATACGAAGTGCCCTGGTCTAAAGGAAAAAAATAATAATAATACATTGTGCCAACATCGTTCTTTGCATAGGCAGCGCGATTGGGCTGCCTATGATAGGAAGAAACCGAAGACGACGGTGACGGCAACGTTTTTCAGTTCTGGAGATACAATCGTGATAAAATTTCGTACGTTGCCGCACTTGCCAGAAAGTTATTGTCTATTCCTGCGACTAGTGTGACCGCAGAAAGACTATTTTTGATGGTAGGCCTGATAGTGACTATGATAGCGACTTAGAAGAGAAATGGAAATGGCCTCAGTCCACACAGAGTGGATAAGTTGATTCTCATTCACGATAAGTATAGCCACATCCCGCAGCTCTAATATACTTCTGAAAATTGCCCGAAGGAGTTTTTTTTCGACTTGCACTAATATTCCAAGATAAATGATGAATTTTGTGATACGGTATTCGAACTTTTGTATACAGTAATTTTCGACGAATAAAAATACTACTAAAAATACTACGCTTAGAATTTTCAACTATTCTGCAAGGGTTCTGAAATGCCACAGCCATTTCGTTTTTACCAGGTTTCTGTTTCTCTTGATGAATAATGAAGAGGACCAGCGTTCAGCAAGTGACTCGCATAGTTTCTACCTCATGAATAGGTAGAAAATCTTGTAAATTAAAATGAGGTTTGAGGAAGACTGATTAAAAAATAAGTGTTTCTGGTCAACATTGATTGCGTTGATATTCTCTTATAGTTGTGACGCCGGGGACTAGTGGCAATTGTAATAGCAGTGGTAGCATACAGATATTAAACCTTATAATAAAAACCTTATATACCCCCAGGGCATAGCTTGAAACCCTTGCCCTGAGGGTTGTGGGGGGGGGGGGGGGGTTGTCATCCTCAAAGACCTAATTTCCCGAACCTTAAACTACGTTAAACAAAATGGCCATCTCAAAATTTTGATTTAATGTTTTTGAAGAAATGGTGGGTGAGAGAGGGGGGTTAGTTGCCCTTCAATTATTTTCGAGTATTAAAAATTTCCAATCGAAGGAGCCCTTTTTGAAGTTTCAACAACAACGCTTTTTATATGCCTCCACGGCATAACGTACAGACCTTACCCTGAGGGCTGTAGAGGGGGGGGGGGGGTTGTCATCCTTATAAACGTAGATTCCAAAACTCTCAACTACGTTGAAAGAAATGGCTACCTAAAAATTTTGACTGGATTTGTTTGGGGAAATGATGGGTGGGAGATGGGGGTTATTTACCCTCAAATCACTTTTGACTTTTAAAAATGGCACTAGCCCTTTCAATTTGCAATTAAGTGAGCCCTTTTTGAAGTTTCTACGACAACACTATCTATAAAAACCTTATATAGCCCCAGGGCATAACTTACAACCCTTGCCCTGAGGGGTGTAGGGGATTTGTTATCCTCAAAGACATAATTTCCAGAACTTTCAACTACGTTGAACAAAATGGTTATCTTAAAATTTTGATTGGATGTGTTTGAATAAATGGTGGGCATGGAAGGGGTGTTAGTTGCCTTCTAATCACTTTTGACTATTAAAAAGGGCACTAGCTATTTTAATTTCAAATCGAATGAGCCCCTTTAGAAGTTTCTACGACAAAGCTTTCTATGAAAACCTTATATGCCCCCAGGGCATAACTTATAATTCTTGCCCTGAGAGCTGTGGGGGGGGGGTTGTCATCCTCAAAGACCTAATTTTCAGAGCGTTCAACTACGTTGAACAAAATGGCTATCTCAAAATTTTGATTGGATGTGTTTGAGGAAAAGGTGGGCATGAGAGAGGGGTTAGTTGCCCTAAAATCCCTTTCGACAGTTAAAAAGGGCACTCGCCATTTGAATGTCCAATAGAATGAGCCTTTTTTGAATTTTTTACGATAACGCTTTCTATGAAAGTCTTATATGCCCCAGAGTATAACTTACAACCCTTGCCCTGAGGGCTGTGGGGGAGTGTCCTCCTCAAATACATAATTTCTATCTGGAAATCAACTACGCTGAACAAAATGGCTGTCTTAAAATTTTGATTGGATGTATTTGGGGATATGGTGGGAGTGCAAGGGGTGTTAGTTGCCTTCCAATTACTTTCGACTATTAAAAAGGGAACTAGCCACACCAATTTCTAATCGAATGAGCCCTTTTCGAAGTTTCTGCGACAAATCCTTCGATACGAAGTGCTCTGGTCTACAAACAAAAAATAAATAACACATTGTGCCAACATCGTTCTTTACTTAGACAGCGTGATTGCGCTGCCTATGATTAATTAAAAAAAACTTTTTCCACAAAATAAGTTTTCAAAAATAAGTAAAGAACTCCATTAATCCAAAAAGGAACAAAAATAGAATCAAATAATCTACCAAGCATACATCTACATTAAATCAGTATCAATAAATAAATGAAACCTGAAACAAACAGAAATTAAAATAAATAACAGAGTCAAACTCAAAACGAGCAGAAATTAATATGCTTAGGGTTCTAAAACTTTATGCTTTCTAAAAGCCAGAATATAATTTGTACTTTACTGAAAAATATTTTGTGGAAAGTTTCTTTTAATTAATTTCTGTTCGTTTTATATTGACACAATCTTTTTCAGGGATAAAGACTGGGCCTCTTCGAAAGTTAAACAGCCATTCGTTCAATAAAAACCTTAAATACCCCCTGGACATAACTTCCACCCTTGCCCCTAATATCTGGGGTTTGTTTCAACCCCAAAAGCCTTGTTATATGATATTAAGACTATTTTGAATAGAATGGCTATCTAAATTTTTTATTAAATGCATTTCGGGACAACACGACTTGTGAGTTTCTGTGGGGAGGGGCCCCCCAATCACTTTCACTCTTATAAAGAGTACTAGAGCGTCTGAACACTAATACAATGAGCCACCTCCGACGTTTATATGACCATTCTTTCTATAAGAACCTTATAACTTAAAATCCTGGCCCTGAGGGCTGGGGGGATTTGTTATGCTCAAAGACATGATTTCTGGACCTTTCAAATACGTTGAACGAAATGGTTATCTCAAAATCTTTAATGGAAGTGTTTGGGGAAAGGATGGGCGTGGGTGGAGGGGGGCCATATTCTCCCTCCGATTACTTTTGACTATTAAAAAGGGCAATAGCCCTCTCAATTTCCAATCGAATGAGTCCTTTTTGAAATTTTTACGACAAAGTTTTCTATACAAACCTTATATGCCCCCAGGATATAACTTACAACCTTAGCCCTGTGGGCTGGGGGGGGGGAGTCATACTCAAAGACATAATTTCTAGACCCTTCAACTCTGTTCAACAATAAGGCTATATCAAAATGTTGATTAGAAGTGTTTGGGGAAAGGATGTGCGTGGGGGGGGGCATTCACCCTTCGATCGCTTTTGACTATTTATAAGGGCACTATTCCTCTCAATTCCCAATTGAATGAGCCCTTTTTGGAGTTTCTACGACAACGCTTTCTATAAAAACCTTATATACTACTACTACTGCTACTACTACTAACAACTCACCGCAGCACCAAGCCGCCTGAGGCAAACACAGCTACACACGCTCCTCCTCCATCCCAATCTATTCAAAGCCTCCCTTTTTACACCCGCCCATGAAGTTCCCATTTCCTTTAAATCTTTCTTTATGACGTCCTCCCACCCCAGACGAGGACGACCTGTTTTCCGTTTAGCCCTAGATGGTTGGCCGAAAAGAACAATTTTCGGCAATCTGTCATCCTTCATCCGCACAACGTGCCCTAGCCACCTCAACCTTTCTTTCATTATAGCCCTAGAAAGCGGTATTGAACCACATTTTTCGTATAGCCTATTGTTTGAAATACGGTCAGTCAGACGGGTACCCATAACAATCCTTAAGCGATTTCTCTGGAAAACATCTAGCAAATCTTCGTCTGCTTTTTGGAGCGCCCATGCTTCAGAGCCATATTTGACCACTGTCATCACCGTAGCTTCTAACATTCTAATCTTGGTTTGCAGACTTATCTTCCTATTCTTCCAAACTTTTTTTAACTGTGAAAAAACACCCTGAGCCTTGGCTATTCTACTTTTGACATCTTCACTGCTCCAACCATCTTTACTAATAATGCTACCAAGGTAAGTGAAGCTGTCCACCTGATCAATCTTTTCATTACCCAACTTTACCTTTTCATCTTCACTTATTCCTAGCCTTAGTGACTTAGTCTTTTTAGCATTAATTTTCAAACCTATTCTAGCACCCTGAATTCGCGAAACCTCTAAAACTTCATTCATTTTGCTCACACTTTCATCTAGGATGCTTAAATCATCAGCATAATCAAAGTCCAGGAGACTTTTTCCTCCCCATTTGATTCTGTGGTGTCCCATTGCCTTTCCTGTGCTCCTTAAGACAAAGTCCATCACAATAACCCATATAAAGGGGGATAGAACACAACTGTGCTTAACTCCTGATTCAATACAAAACCAGCTGCTAACCTCATTTCCTACCTTATCCGCAGCAGTGTTATTCTCGTAAATAGCACTAATCACTTTAATGTATTTGTCTGGTATACCATACAAGGATAAAACCTTTACTAAAGCTCTTCTATGAACAGAATCGAACGCTTGCTCATAATCTATAAAACTGAGGACCAAAGGTGTTTGAAAGCTCAGGCCTTTCTCAATTATTAACCTAAGAGTGAAAATTTTGTCGACACATCCTCTACCTTTTCTAAAACCGCACTGTTCTTCTCTTAAAACTTTGTCTACGGCATCTCTCAGTCTCAAAAGTATCATATTACTAAGTAATTTACTACCTAAAGAGACCAGACTAATCCCTCGATAATTACCACACTCACTTTTATCACCTTCCTTATAAAGTGGTTTAATTAAGGTTTTCCTAAAATCGTTAGGTACTTCCCCTTTTTCAAAAATAATATTCATAATCTTCAGTAACTTATTTCTAACCTCAGAGCCACCATATTTGAGAAACTCATTTACCACCCTATCAGCACCTGGAGCCTTATTATTTTTTAGTCCTTTTAGTACTGTCGTTAATTCCTCCTCACAAAACAAATCTTCCTTCACATCCAATGTATCACAAACTTTTTCATTTTCCTCTATATCTCTTCCTTCAACTCTATCTCGGTTAAGCAAATTCTCAAAATGTTCGGCCCATCTCTCTTTAGTTTTTTCCTTATCGCTAATTGCGGCCCCATTCCTATCTTTAACTGGGCCAAGTCCACATTGACTGCTACCTCTCAATTTGTTAACATGCCAGTACAATATTTTACTATTATGCCGTCTAGCTGCATCTTCCAGATCCTCTGCAATTTTATCCATGGCCTCTATTTCACACCTCCTTAGTTCATATTTTAATGCTTTCTCCACTTTCTTTACATTTCTTTTGTTTTCATATGATCTATCACTCAGATAATTCTTGTACAAGTCCTTTCTCCTTTCTATCAAATATAAAGCTTTTTCACTAATATTCTTAGCTGCAGTTCTAGCTATCTTCCCTAATACACCTTCAGCAACTTCACAAATTATTTTTCTAAAATTATTCCAACCATCTTCCACATTATCAAATTTTAAACTCTCATGTTAGTATCTTGTATTGATCCTGCTAGTCTTCGGTTTACAATAACATAATCAATAAGGTTTGCTGTCTTACGTGAATACCAAATTAACATATGAAACATTTTATGACCAAACACCGTATTGGTTATAACTAGATTGTTATACCTACAAAATTGCATAAGTCTGTATCCATTACTGTTTTCTTTTCCTACACCAAATTTACCTAGGCTGGGATACCATCTATCCATATTTCTACCAACCTGGGCGTTAAAATCTCCCAGTAAAAACATCATATTTCTACCTGGGACCCTGTCTATTTGAACCTGTAACTGTAATTAAAATTCATCTGAGTCACTAGTATCTCCGTCAGTCGGTTCTACAGGGGCATATACTACTATAACTGATACTCTGAACTTTTTAGTCATAAAATGAGCAATTAGTATTCTATTATTAATACCTTCCCAGCCTAAATAAGACTTAGCAGCTTCCTTATTCATCATGAGCCCTACTTCCTGTCTATGTACCTCAAGGCCATATCTTAGAACCTTTGCCCTGGGTGCTGCGGGGGTCTGTCATCCTCAAAGACATAAATTCCGGACCTTACAACTACGTTGAACAAAATGGCTATCTCAAAATTGCGATTGAATGTATTCTGGGAAATGGTGGGCATATTTAATTGCCCTCGAATCAGTTTCGACTATTAAAAAGGGCACTAGCCCTTTCAATTTCCAACCCAAGAGCCCTTTTTGAAGCTTCTAGGACAACACTTTCTATAAGAACCTTATATACCCCCAGGGCATAGCTTACAAGACTTTCCCTGTGGGTCTGTCTGGGGGGGGGTCCCACCCTCAAAGACCTAATTTCCAGAACTTTAAACTACGTTGAACAAAACGGCTATCTCAAAATTTGGATTAGATATGTTTGGGGAAATGGTGGGCGTGAGAGGGGGGTTTATTGACCCTCAATCCCTTTCGACTATTAAAAAGGGCCTAGCCCTTTCAATTTCCAATTGAATGACTTCTTTTTGAAGTTTCTACAACAACGCTTTCTATACAAACCTTATATAACCCCAGGGCATAACTTCCAACTCTTACCTTGAGGTCTGTGGAAGGGGGGGGGGTCATCCTCAAATACCTAATTTCCAGAAATTTCAACTACGTTGAAAAAAATAGCCATCTAAAAATTTTTATTTGATATGTTTGGGGAAATGGTGGGTATAAGAAGGGGGTAGGTTGCCCTCCGATCAATTTCTACTATTACAAAGGGCACTAGCCCTTTCAATTTGCAATCGAATGATTTATATTTGAAGTTTCTACGACAACCCTTTCTATAAAAGCCTTATAAGCCCCTAGGGCATAACTTACAACCCTTGCTCTGAGGACTGGGGGGGGTTGTCATCTTCAAAGACATAATTTCTACGACAAAGCTATCTATAAAAACCTTATATGGCCCCAGGTAATAACTTACAACCCTTGCCCTGAGGGATGGGGGGGGGGGTTTGTCATCCTCAAAGACATAATTTCCGGAACTTTCAACTACGTTGAACAAAATGACTATCTCAAAATTTTTATTGGATGTGTTGGGGAAATGGTGGGCGTGACAGGGTGTTTAGTTGCCCTTCAATCACTTTCAACTAGCAAAAATGGCACTAGGCCTTTAAATTTCCAATCGAATGAGTCCTTTTTGAAGTTTTTGCGACAACGTTTTCTATAAAAAACCTTATATGCCCCCAGGACATAACTTACAACCTTAGCCCTGAGGGCTAGGGGGTTGTCATACTCAAAGACATAATTTCCGGACCCTTCAACTATGTTCAACAATATGGCTATATAAAAATATTGATTGGAAGTGCTTGGGGACATGATGGGCGTGGGGTGGGGCATTCGCCCTCCGATCGCTTTTGACTGTTAATAAGGGCACTAGCCTTCTCAATTCCCAATTGAATGAGCACCTTTTAAAGTTTCTACAACAACGCTTTTTATAAAAACCGTATATGTCTCCAGGGCATAACTTACAGACCTTACCCTAAGGGCTGTAGGGGGGGGGGTGTCATCCTCAAAAACCTAGTTTCTAAAACTTTCAACTACATTGCAAAAAATGGCTTTCTCAAAATTTTGATTGGATGTGTTTGGGGAAATGGTGGGTGGGAGAGGGGGGTTATTTGCCCTCCAATCACTTTTGACTTCTAAAAGGGGACTAGCCCTTTCAGTTTCCAATTGAGGGGACCCTTTTTGAAGTTTCTACGACAACGCTATCTATAAAAACCTTATATAGCCCCAAGACATAACTTACAACCCTTACCCTGAGGGATGTGGGGGGTTTGTCATCCTCAAAGACATAATTTCAAGAACTTTCAACTACGTTGAACAAAATCGCTATCTCAAAATTTTGATTGGATGTGCTTGGGGAAATGGTGGGAGTGAGGAGGAGGTTAGTTGCCCTCCAATCACTTTCAACTATTAAAAAGGGCACTAGCCCTTTCACTTTCCAATCGAATGACTCCTTTTTGAATTTTTTACGACAAAGTTTTCTATAAAAACCTTATATGCCCTCAAGGCATAACTTACAACCTTAACCCTGAGGGCTGGGGGGGGGGTCATACTCAAAGACATAATTTACAGACCTTTCAACTATGTTCAACAATATGGCTATATCAAAATATTGATTGGAAGTGCTTGGGGAAATAATGGGCGTGGGTGGGGAGCATTTTCCCTCCAATCGCTTTTTTGCCCTCCACTATTAATAAGGGCACTAGCCTTCTCAATTCCTAATTGAATGAGCCCATTTTGAAGTTTCTACCAAAACGCTTTCTATAAAATCTTATATGCCCCAAGAACATAACTTAGAACCTTTGCCCTAGGGGCGGTGGAGGGGCTTGTCATCATCAAAGACATACATTCCGGACCTTACAACTACGTTGAACAAAATGGCTATCTAAAAATTTTGATTGAATTTGTTCTGGGAGATGGTGGGCATGAGAGAGGGGTCAATTGCCCTCGAATCACTTTCGACTATTAACAAGGGCACTAGCCCTTTCAATTTTTAATCGCATGAGCCCTTTTTGAAGTTTCTAGGACAACACTTTCTATAAAAACCTTATATACCCCCAGGGATTAGCTTGCAACCCTTGCCCTGTGGATAGTGTGTGTGTGTGTGGGGTGGGGTATCATCCTCAAAGACCTAATTTCCAGAACTTTAAACTACGTTGAACAAAATGGCTATATCGGGGGTTATTTGCACTCAATCACTTTCGACTATTAAAAAGGGCACTAGCCCTTCCAATTTCCCATCGAATGATCCTTTTTTGAAGTTTCTACAACAACGCTTTCTATAAAAGCCTTATATGTCCGAAGGGCATAACTTACAACACTTACCCTGAGGTCTGTGGGGGATGGGGGTAATCATCTTCAAAGACCAAATTTCCAGAACTTTAAACTACGTTGAAAAAAATGGCTATCTCAAAATTTTGATTGGATATTTTTGGGAAAATGGTGGGCATAAGAGGGGGTTAATCGCCCTCCAATCGATTTCTACTAAACCAAAGGGTACAAGCCCTTTCGATTTCTAATCGAATGATTCCCTTTTGAAGTTTCTAAGACAACCTTTCTATAAAAGCCTTATAAGCCCCCAGGACATAACTTAAAACCGTTGCACTGAGGGCTGAGGGGGGGAGTTCATCCTCAAAGACATAATTTCCAGAATTTTCAACTATATTGAAAAAACGAGTATCTCAAAATTCTGATTTGATGTGTTTGGGGAAATCTTGGGTTGGACAGGGGGGGGGGATATTTGCCCTCCAGTTACTTTCGACTTTTAAAAAGGGAGCTAGCCCTTTGAATTTCCAATTGAGTGAGCTCGTTTTGAAGTTTCTACGTTAACAGTATCTGTAAAAACCTTATATGACCTCAGGGTATAACTTAAAACAATTGTCCTGATAGGTGTGGGGAGTTTGGAATCCTCAAAGACATAATTTCAAGAACTTTCAACTACGTTGAACAAAATGGCTATCTCAAAATTTTGATTGGATGTGTTTTGGGAAATGGTGGGCGTGAGAGGGAGGTTAGTTGCCCTCCAGTCACTTTCGACTATTAAAAAGGGCACTAGCCCTCTCAATTTCCAATATAATGAGCCCTTTTTGAAGTTTCTACGACAGCTCTTTCTATAAAAACATTCTATGCTCCCAGGGCATTACTTACAACCCTTACCCTGAGGGCTGTGGGGGGGGGGGGGGCTGTCATCCTCAAAGACCTAATTTTCAGAACTTTCAATTACGTTGAATAAAATGGCTATCTCAAAAATTTGATTGGATGTGTTTTGGGAAATGGTGGGCGTGAGAGGGAGGTTAGTTGCCCTCCAGTCACTTTCGACTATTAAAAAGGGCACTAGCCCTTTCAATTTCCAATTGAATGATCCTTTTTTGAAGTTTCTAAGACAATACTATCTATAAAAACCTTATATGCCCCCATGATATATCTTACGACCCTTGCCCTGAGGGCTGTGGGTTACTTGCTCTCCAGTTACTTGCGTCTATTAAAAAGGGCAATAACCCTTTTTGCCCTAAGGGCTGTGGGGTTGTCATCTTCAAAGACCTAATTTCCAGAACTTTCAACTACGTTGAAAAAATGGTTGATGCAATCAAAATTTTGATTGCATGTGTTTTTGGAAATGGTGGGCGTGAGAGGGGGTTTAGTTGCCCTCCAATCACTTTCGACTTTAAAAAGGGCACTATCCCTTTGCATTTCCAATCGAATGAGCCCTTCCTGAAGTTTCTACGACAGCACACTATAAAAAACTTATATGCCCCCAGGGCAAATTTTACAACCCTTGCCCTGAGGTTTGTGGGGGGGGGGAGGGGTTGTCGTCCTCAAATACCTAATTTCCTGAGCTTTAAACTGCGTTGAACAAAATGGCTATCTCAAAATTTTGATTGTGTGTTTTTTGGGAAATGGTGGGTGTGAGACTGAAGCTAGTTACCCTCCAAACACTTCCTACTATTAAAAGTGCTCTAGCCCTTTCAATTTCCAATCGAATGAGCCCTTTTTGAAGTTTTTGCGAAAACTCTTTCTATAAAAACCTTATATGCACCCAGGGCATAACTTACAATCCTTACCCTGAGGGCTCAGGGGGGAAGGTCCTCCTCAAAGACATAACTTCCAGATCTTTAAACTACGTTGAACAAAATGGCTATATCAAAATTTTGATTGGATGTGTTTGGGGAAATGGTTGGCGTGGAAAGGGTGTTAGTTGCCCTCGAATCACTTTCGGCTATTAAAAAGGGCACACGCCCTTCCACTTTCTAATCGAATGAGGCCTTTTCGAAGTTTCTACAGCTCCTTCGATGTGAAGTGCCCAGGTTTAAATGTAATAACCTGACATTTTAAGTTTTAATAAATTGATTTTAATAAAAGCATTCAAAAATGCAACAACGCAAATAAGTGGGTTCTAGATAAAAGTTTTAAAATTGACCACCAAACTAAGAGCTGACGAAATGGCGCAGGGAGATGCAAGAAATTTCTTATTACCACTTCCTAGTTTCAAACAGTTCGTGGTAACGAACTGTATGTAAGGAGCCACCCGGCTCAATAGTAACCGAAAGTCTAAAAAACAGAATTTTGATACCAATAGATACATCAAAAGAATCAGATTTTAATTGTGATTTCAAATATATAAGTTTCATCAAGTTTAATCTTACCCATCAAAAGTTACGCGCCTGCGAAAATTTGGCTTTTTTTCGAAAAAAGGAGAAAAGACCCCCTAAAAGTTATAGAACCTTAATGAAAATCACACCATCATATTCAGCGTATCAGAGAACCCTACTGTAGAGGTTTCAAGCTCCTATCTACAAAAATGTGGAATTTTTATTTTTTGCCAGAAGAAAGATCACGGATGCGTGTTTATTTGTTTTTTTTCCCAGGGGTAATCGTATTGACCCAGTGGTCCTAGAATATCGTGAGAGGGCTCATTCGAACGGAAATTAAAAGTTCTAGTGCCCTTTTTAAGTGACCAAAAAAATTGGAGGGCAACTTGGCCCCCTCCCGCGCTCATTTTTTTCCGAAGTCACCCGATTGAAATTTTGAGATATCCATTTTGTTCAGCATAGTCGAAAATCTAATTAATATTTCTTTGAGGATGACTTAATCCCCCACTGTTCCCGGGGGAAGGGCTGCAAGTTATAAACTTTGTCCATTGTTTACATATAGTGTTGGTTAATGGCAAGTATACAGGCCTTTTCAGGAGGATTTTTTCTAGTGGGGGGTCGGGTTTAGAGTAGGGGATACGTAGGAGGATCTTTCCATGGACGATATTTCCTTGGGGGAAGGGACATTTCTATGAAGGGGGCGCCAGATTTTCCAGCATTATTTAAAAAAACGATCAGAAATTAAATAAAAAAAACAAGTTTTTTTCAACTGAAAGTAAGAAGCAACATTAAAATTTAAAACGAACAGAAATTATTACGTATATGAGGGGGTTCGCCCTCTAGTCAATACCTCGCTCTTTACGCTATCTATTCTAATTAACCGGCCTTTGTGATTCAGGGGTTTGTGATTCGGACAAAATTCGAACCTTAGCGTGAAGAGCAAGGTATTGACTAGGGAGCGAACTCCCTAATATACGTAATAAAAACATACGAATATAGAAATTCGTTACGTAAGTTAATTCGTAAGTTACGTCAGAACAAAATTTCGAGAAAGCCAATTAGCCAAAAAAAGGAAAATTAATATGCGAATTTCGTTTTAATTATTCCTCTTACGGTGAGCCAAAATCAAAGCTGCATCAATTCAAAAATGTTCAGAAATTAACTAAAAAAAACAAGTTTTTTTTAACTGAAAGTAAGGAGCGACATTAAAACTTAAAACGAACAGAAATTGTTCCGTATATGAAAGGGGCTTTCCCCTCCTCAACACCTCGCGCTTTACGCTAAAGTTTTTATTGTTTTAAAAAATAAAGTTGTGAGACAGAGTCAAACTTTAGCGTAAAGAGCGAGATGTTGAGGATGGGAAAGCCCCTTTCATATACGGAACAATTTCTGTTCGTTTTAAGTTTTAATGTCGCTCCTTACTTTCAGTTAAAAAAACTTGTTTTTTTTTAGTTAATTTTAAAACAGGACGTGTGGTCGAGGCATAAAATATACATACGCCAGTTTTTGCGTTAACGGGGTTCTCTCTCTAAACTAATTTGTATGACCTCTTGATTTTTGGATCGTTTTGGAAATTGTAAGTGTATATAATTTGACCATTATTTGTAATTTATGATTATGCCTATCAACCGAGTGCTGTACCATTGTCTCCTTTAATGCATAATAAAAGTTAATGTACTATTGTACTATATCCAACCTCTCTATAACGTTATTTTAGTCTCTCGATTAATCCCAGTTGGTATGCCCAATTAGTCAGGCCCAGGGCCTAAGGCACGCTACCAAAGTTTATGGCAAAGTTTAAGGCACGCTATCGTGATCATACCCCCTATAAAGGGAGTAAAAAGGTACCAACACAAACCTACGATATACCAGCTGGTAACAGCTGGGTGGCAACTATAGCCTCACTTTACAACAACCTTAAACTCACTTTACCACACACAAAAAAAAAAAAAAAATAATAATAATAAATTGTGCCAAAATCGCTCTTTACTTAGGCAGCGCTATTGCGATGCCTATTATTATTTAATAAGACATTGTAGATTTTTTGAAGTGAGAGAAAGAACATATATATTTCACAGACTGAAAACGTCTCTCAGCAGCATAAACGCAATGTGTATTTGATGATTATGCATCAAGACCGTTTGCACCATAATTCTCTACAAGTATGGAAACATTGATAATAATATTCTACATTATTTGAATGATGACACCATTGGCTATTTAATTAAGATTAATTAAAAAAAAAACTGCAAAAATATAATTTTTTTTACTTTTATAACTTTAATAAATCAAAAATTTGTATTTTTTTCAGTAAAGTGCAAATTATGCTCTGCCATTAGGAAGGCATAGGGGT
The DNA here is from genome assembly GCA_027921565.1 of Artemia sinica. NCBI lineage: Eukaryota > Metazoa > Arthropoda > Branchiopoda > Anostraca > Artemiidae > Artemia > Artemia sinica. Next base: position 28,018,498 of record CM051257.1, read on the forward strand.
TTTGAGCCCAACTCATGTTAATTTCCGCTCGTTTTGAGTTTGACTCGGTTATTAATTGTAATTTCTGTTCGTTTTGGGTTTCATTTATTTATCGATGCTGATTTGTGGTAGTTTCACGCTTGGTGGATTATTTGATTGTATGTTTGCTCATTTTTTGTTTAATGGAGTTTTTTTTTTAACTAAATGGAGTTAATTAATTTCTGTTCGTTTTATATTGACAGAGTCTTTTCAGGGAAAAAGAAAATAATACTTTAAATCTTTTCGCTTTTTTTTCTAAGACCTTATAGTTTGGCCTGCAATATGTATGCTGAAGAAAAAGTTTCAGCAATTTATAACAGCATGCGCCTTTTTAAAAATCTGGACACAAATAGTACTGGTTAATTTTGTTTCATGCCTCCTCTAGTTGACCTGAAATGGAAAACTTGATACCATTCGCAAAAAAATCTGTCTACTTTCTTTGATAGCTTGGATATACTTACGCTATTTTGATTTGGTTAAATTTTAAGAGCAGAAGTAGCCCCAAACGTCTGATTATAATACCCTCACTCGTTCTTGGGATACTGCTGAGATGCCTTATTGGGAATTAGCATTAACAGAGTGCATTTTGATTTAACCTTAAGGCAACATTTAGTTTTTAAACATAATGGGCAAAGGGGAGAGTGGGCATGGGAGGGTATTAGTTGCCCTCCAATCACTTTCGACTATTAAAAAGGGCATCAGCCCTTTCTATTTTCAATCTAGTGAATCCTTTTCGAAGTTCCTACGGCAACTCCTTCGATACGAAGTGCCCTGGTCTAAAAAAAAAAAAAAAAAAAAAAAAATAATAATACATTGTACCCACATTGATCTTTACTATAAAAATGTTAAGCCTTCCAATCACTTTTGACTATTAAAAAGGGCACTATGCCTTTCGATTTCCAATCGAATGAGCCCTTTCAAAAAACCAACAAAGAGAAAAATCTCTAAAAAAAAACAAACAAACAAACGAGACTGTGGCCAGTGGAGAGAAAAGGAAAACAACAGAAATTAAATGAAGCCCTTTTTGAGTTTCTACGACAAAGCTTTCTATAAACATTTTATATGCCCCCAGGGCATAAATTACAACCATGACCCTAAGGGCTGTCGGAGGGGGGGGGGTGCCATCCTCAAAGACCTAATTTCCAAACTTTCAACTACGTTAAACAAAATGGCTATCTCAAAATTTTGATTGGATGTGTTTAGGAAATGGTGGGCGTGAGAGAGACGTTAGTTGCTCTCCAATCACGTTTAACTATTAAAAAAAGCACTAGCCCTTTCAATTTCCAATGAAATGAGCCCTTTTGAAGTTTCTACGGCAACACTTTCAATAACAACCTTATATGCCCCCATACCATAACTTACAACCCTTGCCCTGAGGGCTGGCGGAGGGGGGGGGGGTTTCATCCTCAAAGACCTAATTTCCAGAACTTTCTACTATGTTGAACAAAATGATTATCTGAAAATTTTGATTAGATGTGTTTGGAGGAACAGTGGGCGTGAGAGGGGGGCTACTTACCCTCCAAACACTTTCGAATATTAAAAAGGGCACTAGCCCTCTCAATTTCCAATTGAATGAACCCCTTTTGAAGTTTTTACGAGAACTCTATCTGTAAAAACCTTATATGCCCCCAGGGCATAACTTACAGCCTTTGCCCTAGGGGCTGTGGGGGGGGGGTTGTCATCTTCAAATACATAATTTCTAGAACTCTCAACTACGTTGAACAAAAATGACTGTCTCTAAACTTCGATTGAATGTGTTTGGGGAAATGGATGGCGTGAGAGGGGGGTTAATTACTCTCCACTCACTTTCGACTATTAAAAATGGCACTAGCCCTTTCAGTTTCCAATCAAATGAGCCCTTTTTGAAATTTCTACAACAACTTTCTATATAAACCTTATATGCCCCCAGGGCATAACTTACAACCCTTGCAATGAGGGCTCTGAGGGGGTTATCATCCTAAAAGACCTAATTCCCAGAACTTTTAACTACGTTGAACAAAATGGATATCTCAAAATTTTGATTGGATGTGTTTGGGAAAATGGTGGGCGTGAGAGGGGGTTAGTTACCCTCAAATCACTTTCGACTATTAAAAAAGGCACTAGCCCTTTCAGTTTCCAATCGAATGAACCCTTTTTCAAGTTCCTACGACAAAGATTTCAATATGGTGAAATGGTGGGCGTGAGAGGGGGGTTTGTTGCCCTTCAATCACTTTGGACTATTAAAAAGGGCACTAGCCCTTTCAATTTCCAACTGAATGAGCCCTTTTTGAAGTTTCTACAACATCGCTTTCTATAAAAACCTTATATACCCCCAGGACATAACTTAATACCCTTGCCCTGAGGGCTGGGGGGGGAGAGGTTGTCATCCTTAAAGACCTAATTTCCAAAACATTCAACTACGTTGAATAAATGGCTATCTAAAAATTTTGATTGGATGTGTTTGGGAAAAGGTGGGCGTGAGAGGGGGGTTAGTTGCCCTCAAATAACTTTCGACTATTAAAAAGAGCACTAGACCCTTGAATTTCCAATCGAATGAGCTTTTTTTTCAAGTTTCTAGAACAAAGATTTCAATAAAAACCTTATAAGCCCCCAGGGCATAACTTATAACCCTTTCGCTGAAGACTGTGGGGGGAGTGTCCTGCTCAAAGGTATAATTTCCAGAACTTTCAACTGTGTAAAACAAAATGGGTATCTCAAAATTTAGATTTGATGTGTTTGTAGAAATAGTGGGCGTGGAAGGAGTGTTAGTTGCATTCTAATCACTTTCGACTATTAGAAAAGGCACTAGCCATTTCAATTTCCAATCAAACAAGCCCTTTTTGAAGTTTCTACGAAAACACTTTCTATAAAAACTTTATATGCCCCAGGGCATAATTTACAACCCTTGCCCTGAGGGCTGTGGGGGAGTGTCCTCCTCAAACACATAATTTCTATCTGGAAGTCAACTGCGCTGAACAAAATGGCTATCTCAAAATTTTGATTGGATGTGTTTCGGGAAATGGTGGGCGCGAAAGGGGTGTTAGTTGCCTTCCAATCACTTTTGACTATTAAAAAGGGCACAAGCCGCTCCAATTTCCAATCGAATGAACCCTTTTCGAAGTTTCTACGACAACTTCTTCGATACGAAGTGCCCTGGTCTAAAGGAAAAAAAAAATACATTGTGCCAACATCGTTCTTTTATGCTCCCAGGGTATAACTTAAAACCCTGGCCCTGCGGGTTGTGGGCTAATGTCCTCCTCAAAAACATAATTTTTATCTGGAAACCAACTACGCTGAACAAAATAGCTATCTAAAAATTTTGATTGGATGTGTTTCGGGAAATGGTGGGCGCGAAAGGGGTGTTAGTTGCCTTCCAATCACTTTCGACTATTAAAAAGGGCACAAGCCGCTCCAATTTCCAATCGAATGAGTCCTTTTCGAAGTTTCTACGACAACTCCTTCAATACGAAGTGCCCTGGTCTAAAGAAAACTATGAAAAGCATGAAATTTTTGGAAGGATATATAACTTCCAACAAGACAAAAGAAAAGAGAGTCAAGAGCTTTGCCGAAGTCCCTATTTGTACATCACCTGCAAATTATATATGATTTTTTTTCGGGGGAGGGGGAGTGGGGTGGTAAATGAGTGAATTTTACTACCCAAATTATCACTTCGTACTCTTTCCTGGGTGGAGGACTGTCTTCAGACACATAAGCAGAGGAGGGGCAACCCTTTGTATAGGAATCACCCCTAATTTTAAGATTTTCTGATCTTTACAGCAATTTCTTATACAGAGTCAGTCCATTTATTGTGTTTTTGAAGCTTTGTCTCCCACTCTGAAAAACCTTGAATTCTTTCGCCCGGTAATCAGCTCCTGCGTATGTGTTCTGTTGGGTGTAAAAAACGGATTGAAAAAACAAACTATTGCTTTCCTTTTTTTAGATAAAAGTAAAAACAAAAGAAAAACAAATGTAGGAGCCTCACAGTGACCAATAAATTAAACTTGACCCTAGTTCAATAACAAGTTTTTTTCCGAAGAGAGAGCAAAAGACGAATTTTATGTAATTTTTTCAAATAAAACAAGAAACAAAAACCATTTAGATCTCTTCAAGACAAGTAATCTATTTTTGTGGACAATATTTCAAGGAAACAAATTTTTGCCGCACCTAAAAAGACATTAGATGACAATATTGACCGATTTTAGGTTTCAGTGCTTGCAGACAGATGGGAGGGAATCCATTTAATAGGTCAAAATTTACTTAAGAAACATACTAAATTTAACTCTTTCGACTTGTTGAGTAAATCTGGCCATCTGCACCAGGACCCTTCACTGCTGCTCAACCATAACAAACCTAAATTATTAAGACTCCGTCTTGCTTAGAAATTATCATCGGAACTCCGTCTGGATTGGACACACGTAGGCCAACATATCAGCTGATTTTGGTATGCGAGTATAGATTGTCATTCAGAAAAGAATTTGATATGTAAGGTTGCTGGATAGGTTCTTATTAAAACCTTACAGATTAATGGGCTAATTTTGTAGGTAAAAAAATTCCGATTTTCCCAGGGCTGTTGATTTCACCTTTCAAAGTCTTATTCCACACGGTATTTTCTGTATTTACATTTCTGAAGATTTACCTACAAAATTTTAGACGACAGGTTTTTTAGCTCTCAAAAACCTCAGGTCCTTCTAAGGTCATGAGTTCATTGATACAAAATTTAGAAAGATGCCCTAGGATTTGTGAGTAGCCCTTGGTAAAAGGGCAAAAAAGTTGGCTTACAGAGCTCACGCTTACGGAGAAGAATCATTCTATATTATGAAAATGAAAACCAAATGAGCATTACATGGGGAATTCGAAAGATGGTGGATTGGGTACATCATTGTTAATGTTCAAAAACGTCTTCTAGCCTAAATTCTACTTACATAGTGTAATCATTTAAGAAAAGAAGTGCATAATTAAACTCATTAATATAGAAAAAAGGCAACCTTGACATAAAAGCCAAAAATTTGAACTTTTGGAACGGCTAATTACAACAAACTAAAAAAAAAAATTAAAAAAAAAAACAATTTTTATCCGAACAAGATACGCCTATTACTAAATTCATATAAGCCCACTCTATAGGCATTAGTGCAGGCTGTACAACTTCGCATCCAAAGTACACGCAAATTTACTATATCTCCTTGATTTACATTGGATTTTAGATTAGCAATTAGCAATGGATTTTAGATTAGCAGTGTAATGAGATCAGCCATTAGTAATTAGAACTACAACAAACTGATGTCACCTCCCAGATCTATTGAAAACACAAGCAAACCACCAATTGACAAGCGGGCTTATCAAAAGTTACATCAGTGGGTTACATAATGGTAGTCTTATGGCAAAAAACTGAACACAAGTAGGGGTTTAGAGGGCTGTAAACCACCGACACGTCTTGGAATTTCCCTACGTTTCAGGCTAAATCTTGGGGTGCACTTTCCAGAATGTTTCTAGTGAAAACTTTCCTAAATTTAAAGACATTATAAGGAACTGGCGCACAAACAGCTACTTTTATGTATATTTTTTTTCCTATTGCGGGTTATTGATTTGTAACTTCTATACAAAATTAGATCAAACAGTTCGTGGTAACGAACTGTAAGTAAGGAGCGACCCGGCTCAATGGTAACCGAAACTCTAGAAAACGGGTTTTTGATACCAATAGATATATCAAAAGAATCAGATTTCAATGCTGATTTCAAATATATAACTTTCATCAAGTTTAGTGCTACCCATCAAAAGTTACGCGCCTGAGAAAATTTGGCTGATTTTCAAAAAAAGGGGGAAAGACCCCCTAAAAGTTATAGAACCTTAATGAAAATCACACCATCATATTCAGCGTATCAGAGAACCCTACTGTAGAGGTTTCAAGCTCCTATTTACAAAAATGTGGAATTTTACATTTTTTGCCAGAAGAAAGATCACGGATGCGTGTTTATTTGTTTGTTTGTTTGTTTGTTTTTTTTTTTTTTTTTTTTCCCCAGGGGTGATCGTATCGACCCAGTGGTCCTAGAATATCGTGGGAGGGCTCATTGGAACGGAAATTAAAAGTTCTAGTGCCCTTTTTAAGTGACCAAAAAAAAATGGAGGGCAACTAGGCCCCCTCCCACGCTTATTTTTTTCCCAAAGTCACCCGATCAAAATTTTGAGATAGCCATTTTGTTCAGCATGGTCTAAAATATGATAAATATGTCTTTTAGGATGACTTACTCCCCCGAAGTTCCCAGAGGGAGGGCTAAAAGTTATGAACTTTACCCAATGTTAACATATAGTATTGGTTATTGGGAAGTATACAGAAGTTTTCAGGAGGTTTTTTTTCTGGTAGTGGGAGGGAAGGGTGGGTCGGTGGTTATGTTGGAGGATCTGTTCATGAAGGAAGTTTTCATGGGGGAAGGGAAATTGCCATGAAGGGGGCGCCGGACTTGCCAGCATTATTTATTGGTTATTGGGAAGTATACAACCATTTTCAGGAAGGATTTTTTCTGGAGGGGGGGGGGGGCTATACGAGGGGGTTAATCTTGAGAATATTTCCGTGGAGGATGTTTCTTTGGGGTAAGGGAAATTTCTATGAAGGGGGCGCCGGATTTCCAAGCATTATTTAAAAAACGATCAGAAATTAAATAAAAAAAAACAAGTTTTTTCAACTGAAATGTAAGAAGGAATATTAGAACTTAAAACGAACAGAAATTATAACGTATGTGAGGGGGTTCTCCCCCAAGTCAATACCTCGCTCTTTACGCTACAGTTTTTTTTTAGTGCTTTCAAAAGAGCTATCTATTCTAATTAAACGGCCTTTGTGATTCAGGGGTTTGTGAATCAAAATTTTTTTTAACTTTTAACGTAAAGAGCGTGGTATTGACTAAGGGGAGAACCCCTTCATATACGTAATAACATATACGTAATAAAAAAAAAACAATAAAAAAACAAGCGATACGGCTCAATAGTAATCGAAACTTTTAAAAACGGAATTTTGATGTCAATAAATGTATCAAAAGAATGTGTTTATAATGCTGATTCTAAATATATAAATTTTATTAAGTTTAGTAATTACTCATCAAAGGCTACGAGCCTGAGAAAATTTACTCGATTTTTTTAAAGAGGGGGGAAACATCCCTGCACTAACTAAAAAACGATCAGAAATTAAATAAAAAAAACAAGTTTTTTAAACTGAAAGTAAGGAGCGACATTAAAACTTAAAACGAACAGAAATTATTCCGTATATGAAAGGGGCTGTCCCCTCCTCAACGCCTCGCTCTTTACGCTAAAGTTTTTATTGTTTTAAAAAAATAAAGTTGTGAGACAGAGTCAAACTTTAACGTAAAGAGCGAGGCGTTGAGGAGGGGACAGCCCCTTTCATATACGGAATAATTTTCTGTTCGTTTTAAGTTTTAATGTCGCTCCTTACTTTCAGTTTAAAAAACTTGTTTTTTTTTATTTAATATTTTCAAAGAGTCACTCATATCAATCCTGTTGTCTGAGAATTGGCATAAGTGTGAGTAACAATTTAAGTCTAGAGTCTAAATCTTCAGCATTTGGGATGCAAATTTACCCAATCGTCACCACGAGAATGACCTCAAGGTAATACTACTTATCTATAACTATACAGATTTTGATTAATACGTTCAAAAGAGAAGGATATTCATTACGAATAAGTGAGTATATCAACTATTGTCCAAGGGCAGCTGAAGATAAATTATAATTTCACTTCAAATTGCGATTTCACTTTTTTTGCTGTGATGAATACCATATGGTGCATTGACAGATGCAAAATGACAAATGAAAGACTTTCAAGATCAATTTTAATTAGGAATCTTGATCATGGGCTGGAGCATCAAGAGTGTACATACCTTCCGGTACTTATGTATTAGCCGGAAAACACGCGAGAAATTGTATAGCGAACATGATACAAGAAACTAGTCAAGCGGCTTCTTTATCAAAAGAATTCCTTCGGCGCATTAGGCAAACACGGGCTTCTCACTCCGCAAACAATATTTTAACTTGAGTTTTTTTGGGATTGTGGGGCAAAAAAAGGTACCTAGGTTACGTTATGTATTTAATATATTCTATGCTTTACCCCCTCCCCCATATCCCAAATTTGTTGCTAAACTATTATATTTTCATCATATTTTGCTTTATTTCATTAGCATTAACGAAACTTCACTTCTCGTGTGTTTTCTGGCTAATACATAAGTACCTACATTCCGCCAAAAGACATCAGATCTGTACTATTCAGGTTTGATTTCAAAATAACATTTATTTCCAAATTGGTATCTGGCTTTTCCTTTTGGTTTGGTACCCCCCCCCCCCTCTTTAGCGTCTGAATTTTCACTGTTTTACTTATTTATATGTTTTGATCTTCGAAATAAATTATTGGGTTCGCACCGGTACATATAACCTTGAAATAAAAAAGCTAAAACAGCAGTCAACAGTTTTGATGAGCTGAAGCTTCAGCTCAAGTTTCTGTTAGTTCATTCATACTTTTTTCACAAAATGATTTTAATACTTTAGAACTTGCTATAAGCGTTTTGGCTTATGCTTGTTCGCCCTCCCCCGTAATATATGGATTTTTACTACTTTCGACATTTTTGTGGAATAATTCACGTGGCTTTAATGAAGTAAGCTCTTCTAACTGTGCAGTCCTTTAAATTATAACCCGATCAGCTTGAACTGTGGAGACTTTCTCCGTGGCTGTTTCTGGATTAGAAATAGATATACTAACAAGATGTAAAAAAGCATAGAATCCTTAATAGGATTGCTATGACTCAGTCTAAACAAAACACTTCGATGAAAAGATATATTTCAGAAAAGAAATTGAGATGTTTTGACCCCAATCCCGAAATAAATTCCTGTGCACTGCGAAAAAAAAATATGACATTGAAAAAAAAAACAACCAAAAAACATCCAACAGTTTCAATGAGCTGAAGGTTCAGCTCGAGTTTTAATCCAATTCATGCCTTTTTTACAAACAGGTTTTTGGAATTTAGAACTTGTTATAGGCATTTCGGCTTATGTTCGTTTTACATGATCGGTAAAACTTCTACACAGTCAGATCAAAGTTATAATTTGGGTTTACTTTTCTTATTACAACTGAAAAAAGTCCCTAAAACGAACTATAAGTAAGGAAAGACTCTGCCCCATAGTAACTAAAACTAAAAAAAAAAAAACTTGTATGACGATTAAAACATAAAAAAGTCTGGTTTTTCTAAGCTCCTAGCCGGAGCAAATTTGCCTGATTTTCGAAAAACGGCGGGAAACACCCCAAAAGTCAGGTGATCTCAACAAAAATTTGACAATCAGATTCAGCCTATCAGAGAACCCCTTTTCTGACGTTTCAATGTTCTATCAATAAAAATGTGCAATTTTGCTTTTTTTACAGAAGAAAGATCACGGGTGCGTGTATATTTTCGATTTTTATTTTTTATCCTCAGGGGGGATTGCATCGAACTAATGGTCCTAGAAGATGGGGAGAGGGCTCATTCGAAAGAAATTGAAAGTTCTAGTGCCTTTTTTTCAGTGACAAAAAATACTGTGCCATGGGATATTTGCGTTTTCTGCCATGTTGTGGCACAAAGCTATAAATTTTCCCCAACCAGGGCCAAAGTTGCCATCGAGTTAGCCAGTACTGAGATAGCCAATCGATTTATGAGTATCAAAAACCTAAATATTGAGTTTTCCAGTTGCAGAGAAAGTAATGCCAGTGACATATGCCAGAGAAAGTGATATTCAGTCATAAATAATTATGCAGTAGCCCTTATGAAGGATGGATGATGGCTCATTGTTTAGGGGGGGTGATACAACGTCCCAAAAAGAAAGCATTTCAACGCAAAAAATTGTCTAACTCACAATGAGACTTCACATAAATACAGAAATGGGGGGGGGGGTGTAGGAATTTATCTGTCATCTCCCTTCGTATAGACTAAGCCTGTACAAGGGTTGCTGTGGGATGATACCACTCTTCTCATTATGGAAAAATGTTTCTGACATTTATTTTAATACTTGATTTAACTAAACTGATTTGCTTCATAATTCAGTGACGTATAAGTATGTATCCGTTGTTATAAAGGAGGAATGGTAGGTCACTGTGTAGATGGAGGTGGGGGGGGGGGTAGATGCCTCAAAGAGTACTATATAATGGTTAACCTTTCTAAGTCTCATTGAGCCTTCAGATAAGTCTAGAATGAGTTTTGGAGAACTTTTGTAAATTCCTTTTGATTCCCTCGGCTATTATCCCATCGTGAAGATTTTTTCTATATAGATTAAAATTTAAAATGTTAAATTCAAACGCCTATCATAGGCAGCGCAATAACGCTGCCTAAGTAAAGAACGATGTTGCCCAATGTATTATTTTTTTTCCCTTTAGACCAGGGCACTTCGTATCTAAGGAGTTGTCGTAGAAACTTCGAAAAGGGTTCATTCGATTGGAAATTGGAGTGGCTTGTGCCCTTTTTCATAGTCGAAAGTGATTAGAAGGCAACTAACACCCCTTCTACGCCCATTATTTCCCCAAACACTTCCAATCAAAATTTTGAAATAGCCATTTTGTTCAGCGTAGTTGATTTCCAGGTAGAAATTATGTTTTTTTGCAGGGCACTCCCCCACAACCCTTAGGGCAAGGGTTGTAAGTTATGCCCTGGGGCATATAAGGTTTTTATAGAAAGCGTTGTTGTAAAACTTCAAAAAGGGCTTATTTGATTGGACATTGAAATGGCTAATGCCCTTTTTAATATTCGAAAGCAATTGGAGGGTAACTAACCCCCCTCTCAAGCCCACCATTTCCCCAAACACGTACAATCAAAATTTTGATATTTTGCCTTTTTTTTCAACGTAGTTGAAAGTTCTGGAAATTAGGTCTTTGAGGATGACACCCCCCCCCACAGCCCTCAGGGCAAGGGTTGTAAGTTTTGCCCTGGGGGCATATGAAGTTTTTATAGAAGGAGTTGTCGTAGAAACTTCAAAAAGGGTTCATTCGATTGGAAACTGAAAAGACTAGAGCCGTTTTTAATAGTCGAAGGTGATTAAAGAACAACTAACCCCCCTCTCACGCCCACCATTTCCCCAAACACATCAAATCAAAAGTTTGAGATATTCATTTTGTTCAACGTAGTTGAATGTTCTGGAACTTAGGTCTTTGAGGATGACAACCCCCCAAAACCCTTAGGGCAAGGGTTGTAAGTTATGCCCTAGGGGCATATATGGTTTTGACAGAAAGTTTTGTCGTAGAAGCATCAAAAAGGGCTCCTTTGATTGGAAATTGAAAGGGCTAGTGCCCTTTTTAATAGTCGAATATGAATGGAGAGCAACTAACCCCCCTCTCACGCCCACCATTTCCCCAAACAAATTCAATAAAAGTTTTGAGATAGCCATTTTGTTTAACGTAGTTGAAAGTTCTGGAAATTATGTATTTGAGGATGACAAACCCCGAGAGCCCCCACGGCAAAGGTTGTAAGTTATGCCCTGGGGACATATAAGGTTTTTTTTAGATAGTGTTGTCGTAGAAACTTCAAAGGGGACTCATTTAATCGGAAATTGAGAGAGCTGGTGCCCTTTTTAATAGTCGAAAGTGATTGGAGGGTAACTAACCCCCCTCTAAAGCTCACCATTTCCCCAAACACATCCAATCAAAATTTTCAGATAGCCATTTTGTTTAAGGTAGTTGAAAGGTCTGGAAATTATGCATTGGAAGATGACAATTCTCCCCCCATAGCCCTCAGGACAAGGGTCATAAGTTATGCCTTTGGGGAATTTAACATTTTTATAGAAATTTTTGTCGTAGAAGCTTCAAATGGCTCATTTGATTGGAAATTGAGAGGACTAGTGCGTTTTTTATTAGTCGAAAGTGATCATAGGGCAAATGTCTCCCTCCACGCCTATCATTTTCTCAAACACTTCCAACTAAAATTTCGATATAGCCATTTTTTAAGCCTATCAGAGAGGTCTAGAAATTATGTCTTTGAGGATAACAAATCCTCCCAGCACTCAGGGCAAGGGTTGTAAGTTTTGCCCTGGGGATATTTAGGGTTTTTATAGAAAGTGTGGTCATAAAAACTTCAAAGAGGGCTCATTGGATTGGTAATCAGACGCTCTAGTGCTCTTTTTAAGAGTCAAAGTGATCAGAGGGCAGCTACCCTCTTCCCCCTATACACAAGTCATATTGTCCCGAAATGCGTCTAATAGAAATTTTGAGATTGAAACAACACCAGAGACTAGGGGCAAGGGTTGTTAGTTATGCCCAGGGAGTATTAAAGGTTTTTATGGAAGGGATGGTTGTTTAACTTTAGAAGAGGCTCAATCTTTCTCCCTGAAAAAAGACTATGTCAATATAAAACGAACAGAAATTAATTGTAATTTGTACTTTACTTAAGAAAGTTCTTTTAAATGTTTTCACTTTTATAACTTTAAGAAATAAAAAATTAATTAAGATTTTGAGGAATAAATATCAGCTTATGTATATTAAACTGACAATGCACATTGTCATATTTTCTGTTTGTTTTGGGTTTCATTTATTTATTAATTTTGATTTGTGGTAGTTGTATGCTTGGTAGATTATTTGATTCTATTTTGTTCATTTTCGGTTTAATGGAGCTCTTTATTTTTTTTTGAAAAACTTACTTTGTGCAAAAAGTTTTTTTGATTAATAAGATACAAAGGTGAAAGGGGCGAGGATAGATACAATGAGCCTCGCCACAACTTTTTTAAGGGGGGGGGGGTGAGGGGCAAGAGCTACCACGATTTTCTTTTTAAACGATTTTAATTGGTAGTATTGCTCATTTCTTATTTGAATAAAATGTTTCAGGCTTTCTTCAGATGAAGGTAAGGAGAATTTTGTAAGCGAAATTGTCCTGGGGGAATTTTCAGCGGAGAAAGAATTGTCCGGGAGGGAGAACTTTACGCGGGAGGAAAATTTCGTGTAGAACTTTCCCGCGGGAGAAAATTCTCGTGGGGAAAATTTTTTGGGGGAATGAGGGGAATTTCCAAAAATTAGAGGGATTTTTTGGCATGATTTAAAAAAACGATGAGAAACTAAATTAAAGAAACAATTTAAAAAACTGAAAGTAAGGAGTAACTATAAACTTAAAATGAACAAAAACTATTCCGCATATGAGGGGAGCTGCACCCTTCCCTACGCCTCGCTCGTTACGCTAATAATTTATATTGCTGTAAAAAAGCTTCTTATTCCTATTTAACAGCCCTTGTGTTTAGCAGGCGTTCCTAAAGAATGAAAAAAGTAAAATTCAAACTTTAGCATAAAGAGTAAGGGGTAGAGTATGGGGAAGCCCCCCCCCCTCACATACGGAACAGTTTCTGTTCGTTTTAGTGTTGCCCTTTACTTTCACCTTAAAAAACTTGCCTTTTTTTTATTTAATCTAGTCAAACCTAGCTTTAATTTTGCTCACTTACTGTGTGAAACTTAAACCAAGAAAAATCATGACTTTCCAAAATTTTAATATGATTTTCTGTGTTTGGCCTAGTAAGAGAAGGTTATCTACACTTACAAGTTATACTACCAGATACTATTAGGGCGAGTGTAACAGAAGCCACACTGGGTAGGCAGCACGCAGGGGCCAAGTCGGCGAAATTTGACCGAAGGCCTATTCAATCACACATTTCTTCCAAGTCCTTTTCATTCAGGTAAAACGTGAATATTGAACAGTTCGTGGCAATGAACTGTTAGTAAGGAGCGACTCGGTCCAATAGTAACCGAAACTTTTAAAAAGAAACTTTGATAAAAAAATACAACAAAAGAATTTGCTTTTTATGCTGATTACGAATATATAAAATTCATGAAATTTATTGTTAATCATCGAAGCTATGGGCCTGAGAAAATTTGCCCAATTTTCGAAAAAGGGGCAAACCACCCCAAAAAGACAAGCGACCTTAATGAAAATAACACCATCATATTCAGCATTTTAGTGGGGCGGCTAAGCTTTAAAAATCAGAGAATCATTCATTTTTTCAAGAAAGCATGAAAGTTGGTGGACATATACTTTCGACTGTGCTGAACAATCCTGGAACTGGAGGCAAAAATTTGATCACTAGAACGTCGTCAAAACGTCGCGAATTACGCGTTTAAAGAGGATAAAAGTGAGTTCAGCAGCATTTTTACCCATTTTAAGACTTTCTTAGGTTATTAAACCCCATTTGAATTTTCACGAAGTTTTGTGACGTTTAAACGACGCTCTTATGATCTGAGAAAAGTGAGACGATTAGTACGTTCAGCAGCATTTTTTTCCATTTCAAGACTTTATTCTGCTATTAAAACCCCATTTGACAATTCGCGACATTATACGACGTTTTGAAGACGTTCTAGTGATCGAATTTTTTGCCTCCAGTAAAAGGATTGTTCACGGCGGTCGAAAGTATCCCCGAAGCCACGCCACGCCGACATGACGGCGGCGAATGTGTGATTTACCATCGGCGGCGGCGCGCCGCCAGGCGCGCCGACATTTTATTGGCGGCGCGCCGCCGATTCTGACCGATTTTTCTGATTAAAAATAATAATAAAAATTCCACTTCACCAAGCACGTTCAACCTCAACTTGATTTTAGTAAGGATTTTTAAATGGTTGGCTAAAAACATACAAGAACAATATGAAAAAACAGGAATTTGTTGGGCCGTGCGGAAAGTGTTTATGTTCACCGTCGATCAGAGCAAGTAGAATCCTCATTTTTAGCCACTAGACCCAGGAAAACCTATGTTGTGTTTATGTTTAACATCGCATTGTTCCTATAAAATCCTGTGTTTAGTCATTTTCTTCTTGTTAATGATTACGGCTAATGTGTATATAACTTTCAAAGTTTGAGGTTCAAACATCTCCTGTTCATCAAATACATACGAAAGGAAGTGAAAAAAACAAATAACAACATCGAAAAAAACACTGCATACAAGTCAGATACCATGGCTTAACAACACCAACTATTTTAAATCAGCGGTTACATCACTTCAGTTACAACTGATGTAACAAAAGTGAGTTTGTTCGCTCTGCCTGGAGCCATTGAGCATCGATAAATACATGAAACCCAAAACGAAACAGAAATTACAATAAATAACCGAGTCAAACTCAAAACGAGCAAAAATTAACATAAGTTGGGCTCAAAACCCATATGCCTTCCCAAGGCCATAGTATAATTTGCACTTTATTAAAAAAATATAAATGTTTTTACTTTTATAACTTTAATAAATCAAATAATATTAACATTTTGATTACTAAATATCAGTATATGTATATTAAACTGACAATGCACATTCATTTGTATTTTTTTCAGTAAAGAGCAAATTATATTCTGGCCTTGGGAAGGCATAGGGGTTTTGAGCCCAACTTATGTTAATTTCCGCTCGTTTTAAGTTTGACTCGGTTATCTATTGTAATTTCTGTTCGTTTTGGGTTTCATTTATTTATCGATGCTGATTTGTGGTAGTTTCACGCTTGGTAGATTATTTGGTTTTATTTTTGCTCATTTTTATTTAATGGAGTTCTTTACTTTTCTTTGAAAAACTTATTTTGTGGAAACAGTTTTTTTAATTAATTTCTGTTCGTTTTATATTGACATAGTCTTTTCAGGGAAAAGGAAAATAATACTTTAAATCTTTTCGTTTTATTAAGAATTTATAGTTTGGCCTGCTATTTGTATGCTGGAAAAAAAATTTCAGCAATTTTTAACAACACAGACCCTTTTAAAAATCTGGTTACAAATAGTAGTGTTTGATTTAGTTTCATACCTCATCTAGTTGACCTGAAATGGAAAACTTGATACTATTCGCAAAAAAATCTGTTTACTTTCTTTGATAGCTTGGATACACTTACGCTATTTTGATTTGGTTAAATTTAAAGAGCAGAAGTATCCCCGAAAGTTTGAACATAATACCCTCAGTCGTTCTTGGGATACTGTTGAGATGCCTTATTGGGAATTAACATTAACACAGTGCATTTTGATTTAATCTTAAGGCAACATTAACCTTTCAAACATGAAGGCAAATGGGAGGGTGGGCGTGGGAGGGGGATTAGTTTCCCTCCAATCACTTTCGACTATTAAAAAGGACATCAGCCCTTTCTATTTTCAATCGAATGAGCCCTTTTCGAAGTTCCTACGACAACTCCTTCGATACGAAGTGTCCTGGTCTAAACAACAACAACAACAACAAAAATGATACATTATACCCACATCTATCTTTACTATAAAAATCTCATGCCTTCCAATCACTTTTGATTGTTAAAAAGAGCACTGGGCCTTTCGATTTCCAATCGAATGATCCCTTTTTGGGTTTCTACGACAACGCTTTCTATTAACACCTTATATGTCCCTAGGGCATAAATTACAACGCTTACCCTAAGGGCTGTGAGGGGGGTTGTCATCCTCTAAGACCTAATTTCCAGAACTCTCAACTACGTTAAACAAAATGGCTGTCTCAAAATTTTGATTGGATGTGTTGGGGAAATGGTAGGCGTGGAAGGGGTGTTAGTTGCCTTCCAATCACTTTCGACTATTAAAAAGAGCACAAGCCACTCCAATTTCTAATTGAATGAGCCCTTTTCGAATTTTCTACTACAACTTCTTCGATACGAAGTGCCCTGGTCTAAAGGAAAAAAAAATAAATAATACATTGTGCCAACATCGTTCTTATATACCCCCAGGGCATAACTTAAAACCCCTGCCCTAAGGGTTGTGGGGGAGTAGCCTCCTCAAAAACATATTTTCTCTCTGGAAATCAGTTACTCTGAACAAAATGGCTATCTTAGAATTTTGATTGGATGTGTTTGGGAAATGGTGGGCGTGGAAGGGGTGTTAGCTGCCTTCCAATCACTTTCGACTATTAAAAAGGGCACTAGTTATTCCATTTTCCAATCTAATGAGCCCTTTTCGAAGTTTCTACGACAACTCCTTCGACACGAATTGCCCTGGTATGAAAAAAAAATAATAATACATTGTGCCAACATTGTTCTTTGCTTAGGCAGCGCGATTGCGCTGCCTATGATAACATCCTGAACCGCCTAATGCTCTTTTACCTACCTCTTTTCATCCGAAAAATCAGAAAGTAAAATAAACAGAATTTTAAAGTGGAAGGTAGAATTTTTGTTTCAAGAAAAATTTCTTCTTCTCCTTCCTACGAACCGATATACATGGCGACATTGGCGAGCCCAAGATAACAGTATTTATCTTTAAGAAACAGATTAGCCGGGATGACGGTTGAAGCTCGGAGGTCGATATCGATAAGCAAAAAAGAGAAAAAAAACGGCGGCGTATTAGTGACGCCGCCGCCGAAAGAATCAGCGGCGGCGTCAGCGCGCTGATGCAAGCTCGGCGGCGCGCCACCGTTTTTTTTCGGCGGCGCGCCGCCGACTTTTCGGCGCGCTTCGGGTCAAGTCGAAAGTATAGGTCCAGCAACTTTCATGATTTCTTAAAAAAATGGATGATTCTCATGCTTAGCCCCCCAATATATCGGATAACCCTCCTGTAAAGGTTTCAAGCTCCTATCTACCAAAATGTGAAATTCTGTATTTTTTGCCAGAAGATCACGAATGCGTGTTATTCGTTTTTTGCTTGTTTATTTTTTTCCCCCAGGGGTGAGCGTACCGAGCTAATGGTCCTAGAAGATCGAGGGTTGATTCAAACGGAAACAAAAAGTTCTAGTGCGCTTTTTAAGTGACTAAAAGATTGGAGGGCAGCTAGCCCCGCTCCCACGCCCTTTTTCTCAAAGACATCCAATCAAAGTTTTTAGATAGCCATTTCATTCAGCATAGTCGAAAAGGTCCAGTAACCAGGCCTCTGGGAATAACATGACCTCCTACACCCCCTAGGGAAAGAGCTGTAAGTTATGCAATCGGCCAGTAGTTTACATATAGTATTTGTTATTCGGAAATATACGGACATTTTTCAGGGAGAAGGGTATTTTTCGCAGAGGGGGATTTTCCACAACGAGGATTTTTTATGGGAAAATTTTAAACGGCGGGGGGATTCAGATTTACAGGCATGATTTGAAAAACGGTCAGAAATTAAACAAAAAAAAAAAAAAAAACAAGTTTTTTCACCTGAAAGTAAGGAGTAACATTAAAACTTAAAACGAACAGAGATTATTAGGTATATGAGGGGATTGCAGCTTCCTTATCCCTTGCTCTTTACGCTAAAGTTTGACTTTTTGTCTAACTTCTTTAAGACCGACTCCTGAAACACAAGGGCCGTTGAATTTGAATGAAAAGTTAAGGAGTTTAAGACTTTAGCGTAAAGAGCAAGGCTTGAAGAAGGGGCAGCTCATGTCATTTACGGAACAATTTCTGTTCATTTTAAGTTTTGACGTTGCTCCTTATATGTCAGTTGAATAAAACGAGGATAAGCGTAGAGAAATGACCATTGTCGTTCAACAAACTTCTAACCCTTTTACTTCCAAACCTCACTGATATAACTGGTCGGATGGGAGACGTCCACCTATTATCTACTGCGACACGAAAACTAAGCTGGGCTGCTAAAAAGTTAGCTTGAGAAATCCTTAAAAGGCTAAAATAATATGTAATCCTGAGATTCTAGCCTACAAATGAACTTTTTTCTATTTCAGATCTGTTCCCCCTATCAAAAACAGTTTAATATTCTCAGAAGTATAAATAAGTTCACCAAATCCACTAAGCATCACTTCAACTTACTTCTTTGGTACTAATAACGCATTATTCATACTCAAATATATATAAAAAATCTTTAATAAAGAAATATTGGGAATGAGAGTGCGGTAATATGGACTTTTCATACATCATCAGCATTTACACTGCCGGTTCAATATATTAGAATTCACCTACTCTATATATAGCCCCATGGCATTTCTTGATTACCATTATTCTCTCCCCTCTCCTGAAGTGAGTAGGACCAGGAAAATTTTTGAAAAATATACTGAAGAGTGAGACAGGAAACAAGGGGCGTTTTTTTTTTCATGCTCATGAGCATTTGGATTTGTTTTAGCACTAATGAAAAGAAATTAAAAGTTACTCAAGAAGCTGCTTAAAAACTAAGTATACAAATTTAAATTAAACCAATGCGATTGCGACGTCAACTCGGTAGGTAACTCTTGTGCTGAAATTTAAACGAGAACTTCCCGAAATTTCTAGTCTCTTTCTATTCTTCAAATTGCTCAAAACATTGCCACGGGCAACCGCAACGGAAGATGGCAGGCGGAGAGGGGCTTGGAATTCAATTTTGAATTTATGGAATGTAATAGGACTGGTTTCTAGCATAATTACTATTTTAAATACCTTTACCCCCGTCCCAGAACAATTTCAGGATTGGTACCAGTGCAAAAATTTCTGCGGGCGCCCATGGGTTTTATACAATAGTTCGAATACACAACTTTTTCTTTCTTAGTTTTTTTTTTTTTTACTAAAGGCTCTGGCAAGAACGCAAAAACATAAAATTCAGGTTTAATATTCTGTAAAAACAGCTTACAGAATAAAATAGGTTAGCCTATTCTTCCACCGGTAGGAGAGGAGAACCTAAGGCACTTCGATACAAAACTCCGTACTTGTCAGGCCGGAAAGGAGAAGTTTGTTCAAGGAAAAAAGAAGCAGAAACAAGACTAATATGTGGGTTTCTCGAGAGCTGAAACTTTGTGGTTAGTCACTAGACAAGTAGAACACTGTAATTTGATGAATAAAAATTGTCTGATGTATCTAATGGCTATTACAATTTACAGTTAGGAAAGTTAAGCAACTACCATTTAGTAGCATTAATTCAAAAAACTTTTTCCACAAAATAAGTTTTTCAAAGAAAAATGAAGACTTCCATTATACAAAACATGAGCAAAAATAACATCAATAATCTACGAAGCATGAAACTACCGCAAATCAGCAATGATAAATAAATGAAACCCAAAACGAACAGAAATTACAATAACTAACCGAGTCAAACTCAAAACGAGCAGAAATTAACATAAGTTGGGCTCAAAACCCCTATGCCTTCCCAAGGCCAGAACAAAATTTGCACTTTACTGAAAAAAATATAAATGTTCTTACTTTTATAACTTTAATAAATCAAATAATATTAACTTTTGATTACTAAATATCAGTATATGTATATTAATCTGACAATGCACTTTCATTTGTATTCTTTCCAGTAAAGTGCAAATTTTGTTCTGGCCTTGGGAAGGCATAGGGGTTTTGAGCCCAACTTATGTTAATTTCTGCTCGTTTTGAGTTTGACTCGCTACCTATGATTAAGCAAAAGCTCTGGATCACATAATTCCAATCTCAGAGAAGAGTGACTTTAGGCGAGAGATCTAAAATTCAGGGATTTAGCATGCTCGAATTCCAACCCAGTTTCGTAACAGGGAGACATACCGGCACCAACCTGTGGGTCCTGAAAATTTACAGAAGAATATACCAATAGCCTTGTTTTGATAAAAATGGGAACTAGACAGCTTTTGCGTAGCGATTCCGTCAGCAATATATTCTTCTTTTGTGAGTAATTGTCATATTTAATATTTTATTCAAAACAAGGTTTTAATAATTCATAAATAACATAATATATGAAATAGTTATTTACGAAATTTGATTCTAGTATAAGTTACTCCCCAGGTCGTCACCGGAGTCGAACTGATGCACCACTAATAGTAGAAATACCAGGTTACAGTTATTTCCTGTATGATCACTTCTTTTTCTCATTAACTCCGCTTTTTACAACAAGACCTTAGTCCTCCAATTTTATTCCTATTTCATTAATTTGATGCTTAAGTTCCTGGGTTCTATTAGAAAAACTGAAATCAATATACTTTTATTCAATAAACAAACACGATAAGTATTAAAATAAATAAAAGAGATTATATGAGGACTAGATTATCTTCAGTAAAAAAAGCACAGATAGAAATACTTTTGAAACCAACAGGCGTAGTTCTTATTTATCATTAGCAGTTTGAAAATAAATGTAAGCGTTTGTATAGAAGAAATACATAAAACAGAATGTAGTCGCTGTCACGAAATCTGACATTTTCAACTTGTGTAGTAATTTCTGTAAAACGTCTGCTAGGCTGTTCTCAAAGGGAGGGTCAGCACCACAATATTTGTTTTGTCAAACTTTGATCCTCCTCGTCTACAATATCCTGGGAAGACTCGCTTTGAAGACGAGGCTTTCAATTATTTCAGATTTGTAAAAATGTAAGAAAAGACCTTTAGGCACGGAAGCAGCGATACAAGGAAGGATTCAATCACTGCAATGCATACTAAGAACGTGCATTTAATCAGCTACTTGAAACCATTAGAATTAAAACGATGCACAAAGAGACATAGAAAAATTTGTCCAAGGTTGATCCAATGGATCCCATCCCTGGAGAATTTTGTTCTAAAATAGGAACATTTTTGTGCCTTAAACCACCTTCCAGGGAATCCCTGATACCCTCTGTCCCTACAATTTTGACCTTGTGCAAATATCTCAACTACTATTGCTACTGCGTTAATACTATGTGAAGAAAAAAAAGCCAGACAATAACACAAGACAAACTATGAAACAAGAAGAAGACGAACCATCATCCCATAAGATGGTGACATAATATGAACAAGTAGCCTAAGTTCAGCCTAGACTACTCTTTCAAGACAAAGTACCTTACAAACTGTTCACCATAACCGGGGGGAGAGGACACCGGGTTTAAGCATTCTCCCTCTTCTGAAATATTTCTACAATTCGTACATTCGTCTTAAAAATGCAGGGTACTTGTATAATATACGCCCTAGCTAATGTTCTTCTAATATGTTTCTCTAACGCTCATGCCTAATGAAATATACCAAAGTAAGACAAAATATAATACTTTAGAAACAAATTTGGGCTATATATTTGCACATTTGTAGTGGGGGTAAAGTATAGCAGGTCTTCATGCCTAATGTGTTAGGTACAATTATTCTGCATATTATGTAGTTAGTATTGTTTTCTAACTGTCCAAAGACTTTAACCCCCCCCCTCCTTAATGTGCAAATATATAGCCCAAATCATATATTTCCATCTATTCTGTCAGTTCTCTTTGTCTTGTCTCACGCTAAGCTGAAAGAAACTAACGAAAAAAAACGGAATTCTATAATGCGTCAATAAGTAAATGAGTTGAACGGTAGGGCGTTTATCATACAAGTGCCCAATTCAGGTATAAAAAAAATATTTCTTCTAAAAAATTAAAAATATTTGTGCAACTTTCGAATTGGTCTTAATATGCGAGTAAAAAAACTCTTATTTGAGACTGTTTGACAAATTCTATAGAAGGTGAACAACTTTTTCTTCATTATTTTTGTAACTTCCCTCCCCCACCCCTAGAAAAAACCCTGGACACGGCCCTGTAGCTTCCAATTTATTACCATTTACTACAATTAAGGAACTCCATTTAACAGGGGCTTCAGCGAATATGCATACTATAATACAAAATTTGGCAAAAAGCATTTCAGTTATATTTACAGCAAAACATTTTAATTACATCGACATTTATTAAAATAAATAATCAAACGTAT
The DNA here is from genome assembly GCA_027921565.1 of Artemia sinica. Classification (NCBI taxonomy): domain Eukaryota; kingdom Metazoa; phylum Arthropoda; class Branchiopoda; order Anostraca; family Artemiidae; genus Artemia; species Artemia sinica. Next base: position 28,040,984 of record CM051257.1, read on the forward strand.
ACTGCTGACTCAACTATATTTTTTTTTTTTATAAAATGAAGCTCATTGAAGAAGGTGTATACTCATGAAGAATCTTAATCTACGTTGACTAGAAAATTTGCACGCTAAATGTGTTCAAAGAATACGAGATATACTGTAGCATTACTTGAAGCCGCGACCAACCCCAAAATGTACCGAAAACCGATTTCCTTCTCAGCAAGCAAACTTGCATACAGTTCCAGTCCCTTCAACTGGCAAATTGAATACAGACGCTAGAAGAGGTCCAAAGAGGTCTCACATCTTCCTAAAAGAGAGAGAGAAAGAGAGAGAGAGAGAGAGAGAGAGAGAGAGAGAGAGAGAGAGAGAGAGAGAGAGAAAGAGAGAGAGAGAGAGGGAAAGAGAGACAGCACATTTTCCGTAAGCGTTACGTTTTCCATAAGTGTATTATGCGCCTTAGTTTGTGCTTTAAAAGTCTTTGCATTTTGACCGATAAAGAATAAATGAACACAACACAAGCACATTCTAAATATTTCAAAATAAAATTAGAAGCAGCTACAACACAGTATAGAGAGATCTAAGAAATCATTCGGGTTGCATGAGATTCTGGTGGAAGATTTAGCTTGTTAAAACTAATAAATTGTGAAACGTTGAAACCGTAGAGATAGATACTACCCGCTACAACACACAAAATTAGTAAGTTTCTAAAAACTAATTTTGTATCATCTGGTACGAAAAAGCGAGTAATTATCCTAGTTATGTCATGGACCTCATGGGATATACAAACAAAAATAAATGTAGTTAAAACTACATTTGCAACTGGATATCCAGGAATAAGCACTAGCACACCGTTTTTATCAGCAGCCAACCAAATGTGATATTGTGCAGCGTAAAGTTCCAATGAAATACTGCCAAACCATGCATAAAATCTGGAGTAATATCGACGCAACATACCGAAACTGTTGCGGAGAAGAATAAAACTGATAACCTAAAAATAAGACAAGAGATCACTCGATGATATTAGAATAGAGGAGATAATGACAGTTTGTAAAAATCTACTTTGGGGGCAATATATTTCTTAGTCTACACTAGCTTTTCACAAATGAAAATATTTTAAACAATGCAGTTGGCTTTATCAGTGAAAAAACAAAATGAATTCAGCTAAAATTAAACAAAACATATAAAGAAAAGGAAAACAAAACTCTCATCTTAATGACTTCCAATATCACCATGCAAATAGCACAAAAACGCACGACAGAATGACAAACTGTACCAGACTCAAAGACAAGACCAAACCAGATCAAAGACCAGACTCATTACCAAACTCAAACTCTACTAGAGACAAACTAACTTGTCATTCTGCCGTGGGTTTTCCTGCAATTTGCATTGTGATATAGGAAGTTATTTAACATATTTCATACTCCAGATGTACCAGAAACGACCTAATTTATCATACTGTTGTGCGTATTCGTGCTATTTGCATGATGATATTGGAAGTTATTAAGACACGAATTTTATTTACTGTTTTTTTTTCCCTTTTCTTTACGTGTTTTGTTCACTTTAGCTTAATTCATTCTTCTTTTTTGGTTGATAAAGGCTTCCGGACGTGTCGAAAATATTCGAATATTCGAGTTGCTTTATAATTTAAAGTATTTTTTTTATCCGTTGCTTTCTTTAAAATATTATACCTGTTTTCATTATAGTTTCATTTATTAAATTCTGTGCTTTGAGGGCTGGGAGTGAAAATGAGTACTTTTTCGGAGCTCTTCTGCTATTGTAGGGATCAGCAATAGCCAAGGGGGATCCAGGATTTTTTTTAGGGGGGGGGCAAAATAGGTTGATCCGATAAACTTGCGTTAGGAGCAAGTTTAATTTACGCAAACTTTCGTTAATTAAGTAAACTACAGTAGTTTAGACTACGTTACGGGGGGGGGGGTAGTCTTCCTCGCCCCTACCCTGGATCCGCCACTGACACTAGCTAAAAATCGTATTTAAAGAATGTATTATCTCTAATGCTCTTTGCAAAAATGTAAGAGAGAAAAAAGGTTTAATTTAAATAAAGCAGTAGAACAAAAGCACAAAAAAAACTACAACAAAACATTAAACAATAAAAAATCCGTGCATTTCGATGCCACGTCCGGGAGCCCTCTTCCGCGAAAAAAAAACCTTTATGGAAAAAAAAAATCAAACCATCTAAAAAAATGACAACTAAAACACAAGAGAAGAAAAAACAACAAAGAATTAAAAAACAAACAAATCAAATATAACTCACATTTTACACACTTCCAGTACTACACTTACTCTGAACATAGAGAAGAGTTGTCATTTTTTTTAGATGGTTTTATTTAAAAAATTTTTTTTTTCCTTAAAGGTTTTCTTTCCGCTGAAAGGCTCCCAGATGTGGAGCCGAATTATTCGAATTTTTTATTATTTAGTTTTTTTTTTTGCTTTTGTCCCACTGCTTTATTTAAATTAGACCCATTTTTTCTCTCTTATTTTATTGTAAATGGAAAAGCAGTTCAGTCTAGGAAATTATTCTCTAATACCCTCGAGCAAGACCATTCAATTAGGCAACGTCAGTGCTAAGACAACAGCTGTATATGGACTAAGATGACACGCAAGAAATGGATGAAAAGTTATATGCATAAATGGACAAAGCCATCGTAAATAGGAAAACGCACTTTTGAGCCATTTTTAGGGCCTCGTCACCATAAAGAAAACAAAAAAACAGTATTTCAAAGCTATGTTAGCTTAGACCGGCTACACATACAATATACGAAAAAAATCAGGCACAAACTTTGTTAATTTTTATATAATCGAATTTAAGGGTAACAAGTGCGCGATTGATATCTGAATTTAAATGGAACGGAACGGTCTTGTTCCATTGGAAGTAAAAGTAAGTAAATCATATCCAGTACATTTATCAAATAATAAAGAAGTAAACTTCCTAAAAGTTTATTGTTCTAACCAAACGGCCAGAATAAAACGGCCTTAATGCGCGTAAATTGTTTTGTGATTTTCTTTCCTAAAGGGTTTTCTTTACTTTTGAAAAACTGAAAAATTTAAACAACAACATCCTTCATGTTTATAAAGCTCTAGCTTAAAATCCATTGACGACACTTAAAGATAAAAAGATGCGCAAATATATGTGCATGTTATTTCTTTTGACTAGTTCTACATACACAAATTAAGAAAAAAAAAATACAAAAATTTTACCACTGGATTAAAAAGGAAAGACGAAAAAAAAAACTCTTGAAAATCTAATGCAGATCAAGGAAACAACTTAAATTTTAACAGTTTAAGTAAAACTGGTGACATTCGTCTGTCTTTCTGTAATTCCATCTAATTAAGCTATAAAGACAGAACCAAGGGTTTTCCATTGAAACCATTGAAACCATTGTCACCAATGCCATCAATGTCACCACTGAAACAAGGGTACTCAAACTCGACGGATATTAGTTCACTTTGTTGTTTTCATGAATTTTTATCTCATGGGAGCTGACCTAGACAACTGAATATCTAACACAACATAGTTTCAAAACAAAATAATTTTAAGCCCACTAAACCAATTTAATGAAATGTGACACACTCACTCAGTTGTTTACCCTGATTTTGAAAATCACATTTATATTCAAAGATTAGCACAAATTTTTAAATTAGGGACCTGAAAAGCACTTTAAATATCAAAGTACCTTTCAGTATCTTTTTTTTTTTACAAAACATTCTTTTTTACATCTTTTTTGATTAACTAGGTCAAGGATATTTAATCTAAGGCTCTAATCATGTTTAAGAAATGTAGTGTATAGGAATATATTTGCGTTCAAGTTTATAATTACGAGTCAAATGATTTTTCAAATTTGAACATTCATATATTTTTTCTTCTTTTCTATGCAAGTTTTCCGACCAGCTTTACTACTAGTTTCACAACAAAAAAATAAAAAATAAATAGCAAATCAAAACTAATAGACAAAATACAAAAAAAGAAAGAAAAAAAAAATCAGCAGGGATATCAAATCTTTAATATGTCATCAAATAAAACCCAAGATCCGTCAGACATCAAAGTTGTTATGTCACCTATTTATTTCCAAAACATGATTGCTTTGCAATACCTTGTCGATATCTAAAGACACAAAACATCTGTTCTTCTCAACTCATTGATCAGTTCTAAGGGCCTTTTGTCAGACGTGTCTTAGTTATCACAAATGAGGAAGCAAGGGGAGAGACCCCCTCTTTGAAAGAGAGGGGCAGAAGATTTGAGATTTCCAAGGCAACCTCAAAGTTTCGAAAAGACTTTTCATTCAGATAATGACAGTTCTGCTAAGGACATGTCCACCATTCTAGTGATGGCGTCGGTCAGACCAGTCATGCTTATGATGTTCTGAAGGGACTCTTTTGTTGATATCCAGTAGAAAGGAAAATAGGGTAAAAAGCCGTTCATTATTCCAGCTTTGAAAACCAATTCTTTTAGTTCCAACTAATTCTATTGTCAATCACAAGGACACCAGTTTGGATGGACAGAAATTATACTATTTTCTTTCAGATGCCTGTTCTGGGCAAACTGATTGCGATTATTCAATTTTGAAAACTGTATTAGTGGCTGATCTTGGACTGATAACATAGTTAGTACAATATGAAACTTTTTATAACCTTTTTTTTTAGAGGAGAATACACCCAATTTCCATTGTAAACTGTCCTAGCCTCTTACTGATGTTTCTAGATATACGATTAGCCAGTGGAATATGAATATCAACAAAGTGAGCATTACAAAAGTCAATATTTCGTGGACTTAAACTATTGCAAATCGCAACAAACCAACAAACTATACTGCAAGTTCTTCTTCAATTTCTTTTATAACCTCTTAAATTCTTCTTAAACCGCTCTAAACTCCCTTCGCATGCAGGGTTAAATTTACAATAACTATACAATATGGGTGATAAGGGCATGGCAGCTCACTTTTTATAGCGAACATTTTTAAGTGTAAAATAGTTGATAGCATTCACATGCTAAGACATCCTCGAAGAGAAACTTGACTGAATATGAATTTTCGGCCAAGTGAATCTGAAGAATTTATCTGATGTTGACATTTTAGTTCTAGAATTAGTGCAGATTGCGCTTTAATTACCTTGGTAGTGTTAGTAGTAAAGACGGTGGGTGTAGTGAAGTTGTTAAAAGTAGGGTAGCTAAGGCCCAAGTTGTTTTTTCATAGTTGAAAAAAGGTTGGAAGAATAGGAAGATAAGTCTGGAAACCAAGATTAGAATATTGGAAACTACAGTGATGACAGAGGTCAAATAGGGTTCTGAGTCATGGGCGCTCCGAAAAACGGAGGAAGATTTTCTACATGTTTTCTAGAGAGATTGCCTACGGATTGTTTTGGGTACCCAACTGACTGACCGTATTTCAAACAGTAGGCTGTTCGAAAAGTGTGGTTCAATCCCGCTTTCTAGGGCTATAATGAGAGACAGGTTGCGATGGCTAGGGCACGTTCTGCGGATTAAGGATGACAGATTTCCAAAGATTGTCCTTTTCGGCCAAACGTCAAGGGCTAAATGGAAAGCAGGTCTCTTTGGTTGGGACGGGACGATGTCGTAAGAAAAGATTTAAAGGACGGGAGCTTCCTCGGAGGGTGTAGGAAGGGAAGCTTTGAATAGATTGGGATGGAGAAGGAGCGTGCGCAGCTGTATTGGTCTCAGGTGGCTTGATGCTGCGGTGAGTTGTTAGAAGTAGTTTTAGTAGTAGTAGTAGTAGTAAATATCTCCTTGATACTAGATGTCAAAACAGTTGTCTGAACTCTTCTATACACGATTATCTAAGCTTTCTCGTATTTTAGTTTAAAGTCAGCTAACGCAGAAAAATTAAGTCAATTTCTAAATTACCCGGAAGCTTACCCGTACGGTATATATATATATATATATATATATATATATATATATATATATATATATATATATATATATATATATAGATATATATATATATATATATATATATATATATATATATATATATATATATATATATATATATATATGTATATATATATATATATATATATATATATATATATATATATATATATATATATATATATATATATATATATATATATATGTATATATATATATATATATATATATATATATATATATATATATATATATATATATATATATATATAATATAATATATATGTATATGTATATATATATAATATATATATATATATATATATATATATATATATATATATATATATATATATATATATATATATATATATTTATATATATATATATGTATATATATATATATATATATATATATATATATATATATATATATATATATATATATATATATATGTATATATATATATATATATATATATATTTATATATATATATATATATATATATATATATATAATATATATATATATATATATATATATAATATATATATATATATATATATATATATATATATATATATATATATATATATATATATATATATATATATATATATATATATATATATATAAATATATATATATATATATATATATATATATATTATATATATATATATATATATATATATATATATATATATATATATATATATATATATATATATATATATATATATATATATATATATATATATATGTATTAATTTTTTTTCAATCCCAATTTACTAGACGGTAATGGATGTGTTTGGGTCTTCTTAGATACTGCAAATCCTTTGCTAAATAAATCTTCCCCTTATCGTTGATTCAGATATTTAAAAGACATTAAAAAACTGTGAGGTACAAAGGAAAAATCATAGTTCTTGGAGAAAAACCTGCTAAAGCATAATGAATATCCCTTAAAGTGGTAATATCTTCGAAAATCCCATTTTTGTTCCTCATTCCTAATACGTTTAGATAGAGCTGAAAGGGATAACCGCTTTGCATAAAAAATGTCAAATTATAGAACATCAAATACATAAAATAAGCATCACTGAATGAAAATTTGGGCTCATCGCATGCATACGCTTCCTGGGAGTCAAGATCTATACCAACTGGATCATTTTTGAGCCACGATAAAACACTTTGGACAGGGAGAAGATTTGGGACCGTCCCATAGACGACAAAAAATAGCTAACGTTGGTGCTTCAATTACGCCTAATTTAACACGGCAAACCAGGCATAAGAGCGTACTAGCAATCCTCATATTGAAACATGCTTAAGACTTAACGTGTTTCTGTACTATTGTTATTTTTTATTCATAAATTCGTGGCGCCAGGTACAATTAAGTAGGCTATCTGATTTGTCGCTATTCTTTTATCGAGGTTTTAGATGACTGTTGGGTTTTCTTTTTAAAGAGTCAACAGAGAAACTTTTAGGGATAAATTCCCCAGAAAGGTCATTCTAGATTGAAGTGCAACGTCAAATGAAGCTGTTCTTTAAATGCTCTGTTCTCAGATTGCCGGCCTCAACATAATTGGACCCACCTGTGTGCCTTCGTGTCTGTTTGGTTGGTTGGACGATTTGGGGCACAATGCGAGAAAGCTATAGAGAAGGAGGTGAATTCATGTGCTTGTAGACAACTATCATCGACACTACAGACTGAGAGTTGTGGGGAACGACTGAACCTACCCTTTTAACCCCATTTTTGATCTTTTGGAGTGGCGCCAACAATGTTTTGGGAGCCCCAGCATAAATCGGGCACCAAATCTCGGCAAAAATTAAATTTTCGTCGACACTAGTAATAAAACAGCATATGTCTGTGTTTTTGTGTGCGTACGTTTATCTTTGCACTGAAAAATAAACTAAAAGAAAATTAAATTAAACTTTTTTTTAGACTAGATTCCTTTATTTTCATCAACTTAAAAACCCAAGCAACTAAATAAACAAAGCCACTATTAGAAGTTCAAATGACCTGTGCACAGTGGTTCAATTAATTAATTAAATCAGATCATCAACAACAGGATAATAAAGACAAAAAAAAAACAAAAAAAAAAACAAACAAACAACTAAACCATAATCTTCACACAGAACCCACTATCATCCTACATTCCGACTAAGAAAAAACTTTTTGGCCTGTAATTTAAATCAAGAAACTGATTTAGAGACCCTAATGCTGTCCGGGAATTATATTATAAACCATAACTGTTAACATTTATTTAGAATATCTCTGGGACTTTTACAAAGGACCTAGGCATTACAGATCTAAAAATATAAACTAAAAAATCAAACAGTTCGTGATAACGAACTGTAAGGAGCGACCCGGCTCAATAGTAATCGAAACTCTAAAAAACGGAATTTTGATACAAATAGATGCATCAAAAGAATTGGATTTTTGTGCTGATTTTAAATATAGGTTTCATCAAGTTTAGTCCTACCCATCAAAAGTTGCGAGCCTGAGAAAATTTGCCCTATTTTAGAAAAAAGGGAGAAACACCCCCTAAAAGTCATAGAATCTTGATGAAAATCACACCATCCAATTCAGCGTATCAGAAACCCTACTGTACATATTTCAAGCTCCTATCTGCACAAATGTGGAATTTTGCATTTTTCGCCAGAAGAAAGATCCCGGATGCGTGTTTATTGTTTTTTTTTTTTTTTTTTTTTTTTTTTTTTTTTTTTTTTTTTTCAGGGGTCATCGTATCGACCCAGTGGTCTTAGAATTTCGTGAGAGGGCTCATTCGAACGGAAATTAAAAGTTCTAGTGCCCTTTTTAAAGTAACCAAAAAGAATTGGAGGGCAACTAGGGCCCCTCCCACGCTCATTTTTTCCCAAAGTCACCGGATCAAATTTTGAGATAGGCATTATGTTCAGCATAATCGAAATATCTAATAAATATGTCTTTGAGGACGACTTAATCCCCCACAGTCCCCAGGGGAAGGGCTGCAAGCTATGAACTTTGCCCATTGTTTATATATAGTATTGGTTATTGGTAAATATACAGACGTTTTAAGTGGTGGATTTTTCTGGTGGGGGGGGAGGGGTCGGGTGAACTGGGTTACGTGGGTGGATCTTTCCATGGAAGAATTTTTCATGAGGGGAAGAGAATTTCCGTTAAGCGGGCACTGGATTTCCCAGCATTATTTAAAAAAGAATCAGAAATTATATAAAAAAACAAGTTTTTCCAACTGAAAGTAAGGAGTAGAAAGTAACTTTCTGGCCTGTAATTTAAATCAAGAAACTAATTTAGAGACCCTAATGCTGTCCGGGAATTATATTATAAACCATAACTGTTAACATTTATTTAGAATATCTCTGGGACTGTTACAAAGGACCTAGACATTACAGATCGAAAAATACAAACTAAAAAATCAAACAGTTCGTGGTAACGAACTGTAAGGAGAAACCCGGCTCAATTATTAGTAATCGAAACTCTAAAAAACGGAATTTTGATACAAATAGATGCATCAAAAGAATTGAATTTTTGTGCTGATTTTAAATATAAGTTTCATCAAGTTTAGTTCTACCCATCAAAAGTTGCGAGCCTGAGAAAATTTGCCCTATTTTCGAAAAAAATGGAGAAACACCCCCTAAAAGTCACAGAATCTGAATGAAAATCACACCATCCGATTCAGCGTATCAGAAACCCTACTGTACATATTTCAAGCTCCTATCTGCACAAATGTGGAATTTTGTATTTTTAGCCAGAAGAAAGATCATGGATGCGTGTTTATTTTTTTTTATTTTTTATTTTTTTTTTTTTCTCCAGAGGTCATCGTATCGACCCAGTGGTCCTAGAATTTCGTGAGAGGGCTCATTCGAACAAAAATTAAAAGTTCTAATGCCCTTTTTAAAGTGAAAAAAAGAATTGGAGGGCAACTAGGCCCCCTCCCACGCTCATTTTTTCTCAAAGTCACCGGATCAAAATTTTGAGATAGGCATTATGTTCAGCATAATCGAAATATCTAATAAATATGTCTTTGAGAACGACTTAATCCCCCACAGTCCCCAGGGGAAGGGCTGCAAGCTATGAAATTTACCCTGCCCATTGTTTATATATAGTATTGGTTATTGGTAAATATACAGACGTTTTAAGTGGTGGATTTTTCTGGTGGGGGGGAGGGGTCGGGTGAATTGGGTTACGTGGGAGGATCTTTTCATGGAAGAATTTTTCATGAGGGGAAGAGAATTTCCGTTAAGCGGGCACTGGATTTCCCAGCATTATTTAAAAAAGAATCAGAAATTATATAAAAAAAAGTTTTTCCAACTGAAAGTAAGGAGTAGAAAGTAACTTTCTGGCCTGTAATTTAAATCAAGAAACTGATTTAGAGACCCTAATGCTGTCCGGGAATTATATTATAAACCATAACTGTTAACATTTATTTAGAATATCTGTGGGACTGTTACAAAGGACCTAGACATTACAGATCGAAAAATACAAACTAAAAAATCAAACAGTTCGTGGTAACGAACTGTAAGGAGCGACCCGGCTCAATAGTAATCGAAACTCTAAAAAACGGAATTCTGATACAAATAGATGCCTCAAAAGAATTGAATTTTTGTGCTGATTTTAAATATAAGTTTCATCAAGTTTAGTTCTACCCATCAAAAGTTGCGAGCCTGAGAAAATTTGCCCTATTTTCGAAAAAAAGGGAGAAACACCCCCTAAAAGTCATAGAATCTTAATGAAAATCACACTATCCGATTCAGCGTATCAGAAACCCTACTGTACATATTTCAAGCTCCTATCTGCACAAATGTGGAATTTTGTATTTTTGGCCAGAAGAAAGATCATGGATGCGTGTTTATTTGTTTTTTTTTGTTTTTTTTCTCCAGAGGTCATCGTATCGACCCAGTGGTCCTAGAATTTCGTGAGAGGGCTCATTCGAACAAAAATTAAAAGTTCTAATGCCCTTTTTAAAGTGAACAAAAAGAATTGGAGGGCAACTAGGCCCCCTCCCACGCTCATTTTTTCTCAAAGTCACTGGATCAAAATTTTGAGATAGGCATTATGTTCAGCATAATCGAAATATCTAATAAATATGTCTTTGAGGACGACTTAATCCCCCACAGTCCCCATGGGAAGGGCTGCAAGTTATGAACTTTGCCCATTGTTTATATATAGTATTGGTTATTGGTAAATATTCAGACGTTTTAAGTGGCGGATTGTTCTGATGGGGGGGTCGGGTGAATTGGGTTACATTGGAGGATCTTTTCATGGAAGAATTTTTCGTGAGGGGAAGAGAATTTTCGTTAAGGGGGCACTGGATTTCCCAGCATTATTTAAAAAAGAATCAGAAATTATATAAAAAAACAAGTTTGTTCAACTGAAAGTAAGGAGTAACATTAAAACTTAAAACGAACAGAAATTGTTACGTATATGAGGGAGTTCACCCCCAGCCTCAATACCTCACTCTTCATGCTAAAGTATTTTTAGTAATTTCAAAATAGCTATTTATTCTAATTAAACGGCCTTTGTTATTCAAGGGTCATTCTTAAAGAATTAGAACAAAATCTGAACTTTAGCATAAAGAGCGAGGTATTGACGAGGGGGTAAACTCCCTCATATTACCTGTATAAGGAAGTTCGTCCCCTCGTCAATACTTCGCTCTTTACGCTGAAGTTCGAATATTGTTAAATATAAGCAATAATTTGTTTGTGTTATTTTCCGGTTAATCTTAGTATTTAATTTTACCTTAAGAAGCTTCATAACTATGCTTTTTGTGTGACAATAAACCAAAGATATTGTATGTCTTTGGCTTGTGGTTGTTATAAAATATATAAAAAACAAGTTTTTTTCCAACTGAAAGTAAGGAATAACATTAAAACATTAAACTAACATTAAACGAACATAAATAATTACATACATATTTTAAATATCTTTTCTTTCATTAATTTCAGTGATTTGAGAATTGCTATACTTGTGACTTCCATTTTTCATAAAAATAGTTTCGACCTCTTTGACCGTTTTTTTACTATGCCTTACAGAATTAGTTTGACAAATATTGCTAATTTAAGTTACGTGGGAGAATCTTTCCATTGAGATAATTTCTCGTGGGGGAAGGAAATTTTCCATGGAGTGAGAGCTGGATTTTCGTAGATTATTTGAAAAAAAAGATCAGTAATTAAATAAAAAAAAAAACAGTTTTTTTCAACTGAAAGTGAGAAGCAAAATTAAAACATAACAGGAACAGAAAATATTGTGCATATGAGATGGGTTGCCTCTCACCAATAGGTCGCTCTTACGCTTAAGTTTCCTTTGTTTACTTTTGAAGAGGTTATTATTCTAATTAAACAGCCTTTGTGATTCAGGAGTCATTCTTAAACAACTGGAACAAAAATCAAACTTAGGTTATTTTAAGGCTATTATTAGTTAAAAAAAGTAAAATTAATATGCAAATTTCGTTTTAATTATTCATGTACGGTGAGCCAAATTCAAAACCTGCATTAATTCAAAAATGTTCAAAAATTAAATAAGAAAACAAGTTTTTTTAACTGAAAGTAAGGAGCGACATTAAAACTTAAAAAACAGAAATTATTCCGTATATGAAAGGGGTTGTCCCCTGCCCAACGCCCCGCTCTTTACGTTAAAGTTTTTTTTTATTGTTTTATAAGGCAGAGTTCTGAGAAAGAGTCAAACTTTAGCGTAAAGAGCGGCGCGTTTAGGAAGGGACAGCACCTTTCATATACGGAATAATTTCTGTTCGTTTTAAGTTTTAATGTCACTCCTTACTTTGAGTTAAAAAAAACTTGTTTTCTTTATTTAATAAAAATAAAAAAAGAAAATGGGACGTCATGATAACAAGCATGAGAGAGCAGTAGGCAAGTGCTGCCAACCGTAGCGAGCGGAGGGATCTAGCACTAGGATATATATGTGAGGGCCAAAGGTCCAAATAAGTAGAGGGATACTTCCAATACAGAAGTATTACGACTTTCCTAAAACCCGTTTCTACCATTGTCTAAAACTAGGTAACAGTAGAACCCTATCATGAGGTCCCATTGCTCACCCCTGCTGCCATCTACAATTTAGTTTAATGCTGACGGGACATAATTTATTCAAGGATTATCGATCGAGTCTAATGGGTGTGTCAAGGTCAATCGATCTGTTGTTGTTCGGCCACGTGCGAATGACATGCGGGGTGATTTACATAATCGATGGGGGAATTATTGATTCACGTCTGGGGGGAATTATGAAACAATAAGGCTTCTTTAATCTTAGGTCTGTGGGATAAACGTTCATTAGGTCAGAGAGAAAAATTAATATTCTATTTTTAAATAGGGCTTCACGAAGGGGGAATTAAGAAACATTAAGGCTTCTTTAATCTTAGGCCTGAGGGATAAACGTTCTTTAGGTCAGAGAGAAAAATTAATATTCTATTTTTAAATAGGGCTTCATCGATCTTTAATGTCAGGAATTAGAAATGACATCACTTGTTATCTTGGAATTATGCGGGAGTCTAAAGAGATAGAAATTCTATTTTTAAATACGGCTTCACGGAGCTTTAAGTCGGAGAGATAAATTGATATTCTAACGAAACCATAATAGTTTAGCTAGGAACATTTATGAGATGAAGAGATTAACGTAGGAAAGGGTTTCCTAGAAATTTGAAATGTGAAAGCACAGAGATGCCAAAAAACAAAAGGAACACACAGAAATTACTTTTAGGGGATTATTTGGGCGAAACGGTTTTAGACAGGTTATGGAATTATATCAGCGAAACCGTTAGAGACGTTTTAAAAGATCATTTTAGAAAGGGTTTTAGAAGAGGTTTTGAGTGTGGTCGTTATAGTAAACAAGTTCTATTTGAACAGTGTCGTGAGGTCCTCTACCCAACCCCAAAGGGCCCCGATCGCCCTACCCCGATCCAAAGGGTTCCAATCCCCATACCCCAATCCAGAAGGAACCACCCGGTCCCCAAAGGTTCCCTGGGCTCCCACCCGGCCCCCCAGACCCCCAAAGGCCATCCCCGGGCTCCGTCTTTCGTTGATGTATGTTGTCTGAAACCTATGATTTGGGGTGTATGGGTTGCTATTTTTGACTTTTCTGAGTTGGATTTCTTAGTCTTTCATAGGTATGTGTTGTCTGAAACCTATGATTTGGGATGGATGGTTTGCTATTTTGACCTTTCTGAGCTGGATTTCTTAGCCTGTCATAGGTGTGTGTTGTCAGAAAATTATGATTTGGTATGTGTAGTTTGCTATTTGGACTTTTCAGAGCTAGAATTCTTAGTCTCTCATAGGTGTTTGTTGTCTGAAACTTCTAGTTTGAGATGAGTAGTTTGCTATTTCAGACTTTTATGAGCTAGGCTTTCCTAGTATATCGTAGGTGAATGTTGTCAGAAAATTATGATTTGGGATATGTAAATTTCTATTTCGGGCTTTTCTGAGCTAGATTTCTTAGTCCCTTATAGGTGTTTGTTGTCTCAAACCTATAGTTTGGGATGAGTAGTTTGCCTTTGGACTTTTCAGAGCTGGATTTCTTAGCCTTTCGTGGGTGTGTGTTGACTGAAACTTATGATTTGGGATATGTAAATTACTATTTTTGACTTTTCTGAGCTAGATTTCTTAGCCTTTCATGGGTGTTTGTTGTCTGAAACCTATAGTTTGGGATGAGTAGTTTGCCTTTGGACTTTTCAGAGCTGGATTTCTTAGCCTTTCGTGGGTGTGTGTTGACTGAAACTTATGATTTGGGATATGTAAATTACTATTTCGGGCTTTTCTAAGCTAGATTTCTTAGTCTTTCGTGTGTGTGTGTTGTCTGAAACCTATGATTTGGGATTTGTAGTTTTGCTTTTTGGACTTTTCAAAGCTAGGATTCATAGTCCCTCATAGGTGTTTGTTGTCCGAAACCTATAGTTTGGGGTGAGTAGTTTGCTATTTCAGGCTTTTCTGAGCTAAGGTTTCTTAGTATTTCATAGGTGTGTGTTGTCTGAAACTTATGACTTGAGGTGACTAATTTGCTATTTCAGGCCTTTCTGAGCTAAGGTTTCATAGTATTTCGTAGGTGAATGTTGTCTGAAACTTATGATTTGGGATGTGTAAATTACTATTTCGGGCTTTTCTAAGTTAGATTTCTTAGTCTTTTGTTGGTGTGTGTTGACTGAAACCTATGATTTGGGATATAAGGTTCTTAGTCTTTCGTTGGTGTGTGTTGTCTGAAACCTGGTGTGTGTTGACTGAAACCTATGATTTGGGATATAAGGTTCTTAGTCTTTCGTTGGTGTGTGTTGTCTGAAACCTATGATTTGGGATTTGTAGTTTGCTTTTTGGACTTTTCAGAGCTAGGATTCATAGTCCATCATAGATGTTTGTTGTCTAAAATCTATAGTTTGGGATGAGTAGTTTGCTATTTCAGGCTTTTCTGAGCTAAGGTTTCCTAGTATTTCGTAGGCGTGTGTTGTCTGAAACTTATGATTTGAGGTGTGTAATTTGCTATTTCAGGCTTTTCTGAGCTAAGGTTTCATAGTATTTCGTTGGTGAATGTTGTCTGAAACTTATGATTTGGGATATGTAAATTACTATTTCGGGCATTTCTAAGCTAGATTTCTTAGTCTTTTGTTAATGTGTGTTGTCTGAAACCAATGATTTGGGATGGGTGGGTTGCTATTTTTGACTTTTCTGAGCTGGATTTCTTAGCCTTTCATAGGTATGTGTTGTCTGAAACCTATGATTTGGGATGGTTAATTTGCTATTTTTGACTTTTCTGAGCTAGGTTTCTTAGCCTTTCATAGGTGCGTGCTGTCAGAAAATTATGATTTGGGATTTGTAGTTTGCTTTATAGACTTTTCAGAGCTAGGATTCTTAGTCCCTCATAGGTGTTTGTTGTCTGAAACCTATAGTTTGGGATGAATAGTTTGCTATTTCAAGCTTTTTTGAGCTAAGGTTTCTTAGTATTTCATAGGTGTGTGTTGTCTGAAACTTATGGTTTGAGGTATGCAATTTGCTATTTCCGACTTTTCATAACCAGATTTCTTAGTCTTTCGTAGGTATGTGGTGTCTGAAACCTATGATTTGGGATGTGTGGGTTGCTATTTTTTGACTTTTCTGAGCTGGATTTCTTAGCCTTTCGTAGGTGTGTGTTGACTGAAACCTATGATTTGGGAATGAGTGGTTTGCTATTTTTGACTTTTCTGAGCTAGATTTCTTAGCATTTCATAGGTGTGTGCTTTCAGGAAATTATGATTTGGGAGGTGTAGTTTGCTTTTTGGACTTTTCAGAGCTAGAATTCTTAGTCCCTCATAGGTGTTTGTTGTCTGAAACTTCTAGTTTGGGATGAGTAGTTGGATATTTCAGACTTTTCTGAGCTAAGGTTTCTTAGTATTTCGTAGGTGAAGCTTCCACGTCAGTTTTAAGTTCACCAAGACATAAAAAATTTAAAGTTCAGTTCTAATTTTTCCACAGAAGATAGGAAAAGTTATACTATGATTGTGATTATTTTCTATGAAGATAGAAAGTTTCACTCTAATTCTAAATTTTCTTAAATTCAGTTCCAACTTTTCTCAAAGAGATGAAAAACTTTAAAGTTCAATTTCAAATTTTCTCAACGAAGTCAAGGAAAGTTCAAGTTCTCTTCTGAATTTTCTCAATGAAAAAGAAATTAGTCATTGATCATTTCTATTTTTTCAAATAATATAAAAATTTTCCACTTTAGTTCAGATCTGTCTCGAAGAGATGAAAAATTTAAAATACTATTCCAAATTTTTCACAGAAGATAAAAAAGTTCAAGTTCTCTTCGGAATTTTACCAAAGAACACAATTCAATTCTAATTTCTCCAGAGAAAACAAAAATCTTCTACTTAAGTTCTATATTTCACAAAGACATAAATAAATTTAAAGTTCAATTCTAAATTTTTTCATTGGAAGATAGAAAAAGTAATACCATACTTGTGATTATTTTCCCGGAAGATAAAAAGTTCTAGTTCAATTCAAAATTTTCTCAATGAAGTGAAGAAGAATTCAAGTTCTCTTCTGAATTTTACCAAAGAACACAATTCAATTCTAATTTCTACAGAGAAAGTAAAAATCTTCCACTTAAGTTCTTTATTTCACAAAGACATAAAGAAATTTAAAGTTCAATTCTAAATTTTTCGGTGGAAACAAGAAAAAGTAATACCATACTTGTGAATATTTTCCCGGAAGATAAAAAGTTCTAGTTCAATTTAAAATTTTCTCAACGAAGTGAAGAAAAGTTCAAGTTCTCTTCTGAACTTTACCAAAGAACACACTTCAATTCTAATTTCTCCAGTGAAAATAAAAATCTTCCACTTCAGTTTTAAGTTCCACAATGAAATAAAGAAATTTAAAGTTCTATTCTAAATTTTTAGATGAAAGATAGAAAAAGTAATACTATGATTGTGATTATTTTCAATGAAGATCAAAAGTTTCACTGTATTTATAATTTTTCTTAAATTCAGTTCTGATTTTTCTCAAAGAGATGAAAAATTTAAAGTTCTGTTCCAAATTTTTCATAGAAGATAGAAAAAGTTATACATTGATTGTGAATATTCAACATGAAGATAAGGAACTCCACTTTAATTCAGAGCTTTCTCGAAGAAGTGAAAAATGTTCAAGTTCTCTTCTGAATTTTCTTAAAGAAGAGAAAAAAATTAGCTCAATTCTGAATTTTACCACTGAAAATGAAAAAACCTTCCACTTCAGTTCATAATTTCTCAAAGACATAAAAATTTAAAGTTCAGTTCTAAATTTTTCTGTAGAAGATAGGAAAAGTTATACTATGATTGTGATTGTTTTCCAGTGAAGATAAAAAGTTTCACTTTAATTCTAATTTTCTTAAATTCAGTTCCGATTTTTTGCAAAGAGATGAAAAATTTAAAGTTCTGTTCCAAATTTTTCATAGAAGATAGAAAAAGTTATACATTGATTTTGAATATTCGACATGAAGATAAGGTGCATCACTTTAATTCTGAGTTTTCTCGAAGAAGTGCAAAATGTTCAAGTTCTCTTCTGAATTTTCTTAAAGAAGATAAAAAAGTTAGCTCAATTCTGAATTTTACCAATGAAAATGAAAAAAGCTTCCACTTCAGTTCTTAATTTCTCAAAGACATAAAAAATTCAAAGTTCTCTTCTAATTTTTCCAAGAAAATAAAAAAGGTTCCACTTCAGTTCTGGTTTTTTCTCAAAGAGATGAAAAATTTAAAGTTCTATTCTAATTTTAAATTAAATTTTAGCTCCTTTGTCTTATGGATTTACCCATCAAATTTTTAAATTAGAAAATGAGTGACTCCTTCTATTATTACAGACAATCGTTCAAACTCGTTCATCTAACCTCCAAAACAATAGGTTAGGTTAGGTATAAATAAATATTAATAAATAAATAGAAACATTTCTACATGTTTAAGTTAGGTTAGGTTAACTTATCATGAGCGCTCATGATAAGTTAACCTAACCTTTTCTGGGGGGTATGGTTAGGTTAGGTTAGGCTAGATTAAGTTAGGTTAGATTAGGTTAGGTTAAGTTAGGTTAGGTTAGCCTACGTACGCTTCACTTAGGTTAGCTTAGGTTAGGTGAGAGACAGGCAAAAAGTTAGGTGTATGATTAGGTTAGGTTAGATTAAGTTAGGTTAGGTTAAGTTAGGTTAGGCTAGGTTAGCCTACGTACGCGCGCGTACGTAGGCTAACCTAGCCTAACCTTACTTAACCTAACCTATACAGTGAATTATAAATACAGTGAAAATTATAAATACAGTGAAACTTTTGATCTTCATTGAAAATAATCACAATCATAGTATTACTTTTTCTATCTTTCATCTAAAAATTTAGAATAGAACTTTAAATTTCTTTATTTCATTGTGGAACTTAAAACTGAAGTGGAAGATTTTTATTTTCACTGGAGAAATTAGAATTGAAGTGTGTTCTTTGGTAAAGTTCAGAAGAGAACTTGAACTTTTCTTCACTTCGTTGAGAAAATTTTAAATTGAACTAGAACTTTTTATCTTCCGTGAAAATATTCACAAGTATGGTATTACTTTTTCTATCTTCCACCGAAAAATTTAGAATTGAACTTTAAATTTCTTTATGTCTTTGTGAAATGAAGAACTGAAGTGGAAGATTTTATTTTTTCTGGTGAAATTAGAATTGAATTGTGTTCTTTAGTAAAATTGAGAAGAGAACTTGAACTTTTCTTCACTTCGTTGAGAAAATTGTAAATTGAACTAGAACTTTTTATCTTCCGGGAAAATATTCACAAGTATGGTATTACTTTTTCTATCTTCCACCGAAAAATTTAGAATTGAACTTTAAATTTCTTTATGTCTTTGTGAAATAAAGAACTTAAGTGGAAGATTTTTATTTTCTCTGGAGAAATTAGAATTGAATTGTGTTCTTTGGTAAAATTCCGAAGAGAACTTGAACTTTTTTATCTTCTGTGAAAAATTTGGAACAGTATTTTAAATTTTTCATCTTTTCGAGAAAATATTCACAGGTATGGTATTACTTTTTCTATCTTCCACCGAAAAATTTAGAATTGAACTTTAAATTTCTTTATGTCTTTGTGAAATAAAGAACTTAAGTGGAAGATTTTTACTTTCTCTGGAGAAATTAGAATTGAAATGTGTTCTTTGGTAAAATTCCGAAGAGTATTTTAAATTTTTCATCTTTTCGAGAAAATATTCACAGGTATGGTATTACTTTTTCTATTTTCCATCGAAAAATTTAGAATTGAACTCTAAATTTCTTTATGTCTTTGTGAAATATAGAACTGAAGTGTACGATTTTTGTTTTCTCTGAAGAAATTAGAATTGAATTATGTTCTTTGGTAAAATTCCGAAGAGAACTTGAACTTTTTTATCTTCTGTGGAAAATTTGGAACAGTATTTTAAATTTTTCATCTCTTCGAGAAAATATTCACAAGTATGGTATTACTTTTTCTATCTTCCATGGAAAAATTTAGAATTGAACTTTAAATTTCTTTATGTCTTTGTGAAATAAAGAACTTAAGTGGAAGATTTTTACTTTCTCTGTAGAAATTAGAATTGAATTGTGTTCTTTGGTAAAATTCAGAAGAGAACTTGAATTCTTCTTCACTTCATTGAGAAAATTTTGAATTGAACTAGAACTTTTTATCTTCCGGGAAAATAATCACAAGTATGGTATTACTTTTTCTATCTTCCAATGAAAAAATTTAGAATTGAACTTTAAATTTATTTATGTCTTTGTGAAATATAGAACTTAAGTAGAAGATTTTTGTTTTCTCTGGAGAAATTAGAATTGAATTGTGTTCTTTGGTAAAATTCAGTAGAGAACTTGAACTTTTCTTCACTTCGTTGAGAAAATTTTAAATTGAACTAGAACTTTTTATGTTCCGTGAAAATATTCACAAGTATGATATTACTTTTTCTATCTTCCACCGAAAAATTTAGAATTGAACTTTAAATTTCTTTATGTCTTTGTGAAATAAAGAACTTAAGTGGAAGATTTTTATTTTCTCTGGATAAATTAGAATTGAATTGTGTTCTTTGGTAAAATTCAGTAGGGAACTTGAACTTTTCTTCACTTCGTTCAGAAAATTTAAAATTGAACTAGAACTTTTTATCTTCCGTGAAAATATTCACAAGTATGGTATTACTTTTTCTATCTTCCACCGAAAAATTTAGAATTGAACTCTAAATTTCTTTATGTCTTTGTGAAATAAAGAACTGAAGTGGAAGATTTTTGTTTTCTCTGGAGAAATTAGAATTGAATTGTGTTCTTTGGTAAAATTCCGAAGAGAACTTGAACTTTTTTATCTTCTGTGAAAAATTTGGAATAGTATTTTAAATTTTTCATCTCTTCGAGACAGATCTGAACTAAAGTGGAAAATTTTTATATTATTTGAAAAAATAGAAATGATCAATGACTAATTTCTTTTTCATTGAGAAAATTCAGAAGAGAACTTGAACTTTCCTTGACTTCGTTGAGAAAATTTGAAATTGAACTTTAAAGTTTTTCATCTCTTTGAGAAAAGTTGGAACTGAATTTAAGAAAATTTAGAATTAGAGTGAAACTTTCTATCTTCATAGAAAATAATCACAATCATAGTATAACTTTTCCTATCTTCTGTGGAAAAATTAGAACTGAACTTTAAATTTTTTATGTCTTGGTGAACTTAAAACTGACGTGGAAGCTTCACCTACGAAATACTAAGAAACCTTAGCTCAGAAAAGTCTGAAATATCCAACTACTCATCCCAAACTAGAAGTTTCAGACAACAAACACCTATGAGGGACTAAGAATTCTAGCTCTGAAAAGTCCAAAAAGCAAACTACACCTCCCAAATCATAATTTCCTGAAAGCACACACCTATGAAATGCTAAGAAATCTAGCTCAGAAAAGTCAAAAATAGCAAACCACTCATTCCCAAATCATAGGTTTCAGTCAACACACACCTACGAAAGGCTAAGAAATCCAGCTCAGAAAAGTCAAAAAATAGCAACCCACACATCCCAAATCATAGGTTTCAGACACCACATACCTACGAAAGACTAAGAAATCTGGTTATGAAAAGTCGGAAATAGCAAATTGCATACCTCAAACCATAAGTTTCAGACAACACACACCTATGAAATACTAAGAAACCTTAGCTCAAAAAAGCTTGAAATAGCAAACTATTCATCCCAAACTATAGGTTTCAGACAACAAACACCTATGAGGGACTAAGAATCCTAGCTCTGAAAAGTCTATAAAGCAAACTACAAATCCCAAATCATAATTTTCTGACAGCACGCACCTATGAAAGGCTAAGAAACCTAGCTCAGAAAAGTCAAAAATAGCAAATTAACCATCCCAAATCATAGGTTTCAGACAACACATACCTATGAAAGGCTAAGAAATCCAGCTCAGAAAAGTCAAAAATAGCAACCCACCCATCCCAAATCATTGGTTTCAGACAACACACATTAACAAAAGACTAAGAAATCTAGCTTAGAAATGCCCGAAATAGTAATTTACATATCCCAAATCATAAGTTTCAGACAACATTCACCAACGAAATACTATGAAACCTTAGCTCAGAAAAGCCTGAAATAGCAAATTACACACCTCAAATCATAAGTTTCAGACAACACACGCCTACGAAATACTAGGAAACCTTAGCTCAGAAAAGCCTGAAATAGCAAACTACTCATCCCAAACTATAGATTTTAGACAACAAACATCTATGATGGACTATGAATCCTAGCTCTGAAAAGTCCAAAAAGCAAACTACAAATCCCAAATCATAGGTTTCAGACAACACACACCAACGAAAGACTAAGAACCTTATATCCCAAATCATAGGTTTCAGTCAACACACACCAGGTTTCAGACAACACACACCAACGAAAGACTAAGAACCTTATATCCCAAATCATAGGTTTCAGTCAACACACACCAACAAAAGACTAAGAAATCTAACTTAGAAAAGCCCGAAATAGTAATTTACACATCCCAAATCATAAGTTTCAGACAACATTCACCTACGAAATACTATGAAACCTTAGCTCAGAAAGGCCTGAAATAGCAAATTAGTCACCTCAAGTCATAAGTTTCAGACAACACACACCTATGAAATACTAAGAAACCTTAGCTCAGAAAAGCCTGAAATAGCAAACTACTCACCCCAAACTATAGGTTTCAGACAACAAACACCTATGAGGGACTATGAATCCTAGCTCTGAAAAGTCCAAAAAGCAAAACTACAAATCCCAAATCATAGGTTTCAGACAACACACACCAACGAAAGACTAAGAAATCTAGCTTAGAAAAGCCCGAAATAGTAATTTACATATCCCAAATCATAAGTTTCAGTCAACACACACCCACGAAAGGC
The DNA here is from genome assembly GCA_027921565.1 of Artemia sinica. NCBI lineage: Eukaryota > Metazoa > Arthropoda > Branchiopoda > Anostraca > Artemiidae > Artemia > Artemia sinica. The sequence goes on from CM051257.1 coordinate 28,063,711, forward strand.
TAAGAAATCCAGCTCTGAAAAGTCCAAAGGCAAACTACTCATCCCAAACTATAGGTTTCAGACAACAAACACCCATGAAAGGCTAAGAAATCTAGCTCAGAAAAGTCAAAAATAGTAATTTACATATCCCAAATCATAAGTTTCTGACAAGACACACCTATGAAAGGCTAAGAAACCTAGCTCGGAAAAGTCAAAAATAGCAAACTACTCATCCCAAACTATAGGTTTGAGACAACAAACACCTATAAGGGACTAAGAAATCTAGCTCAGAAAAGCCCGAAATAGAAATTTACATATCCCAAATCATAATTTTCTGACAACATTCACCTACGATATACTAGGAAAGCCTAGCTCATAAAAGTCTGAAATAGCAAACTACTCATCTCAAACTAGAAGTTTCAGACAACAAACACCTATGAGAGACTAAGAATTCTAGCTCTGAAAAGTCCAAATAGCAAACTACACATACCAAATCATAATTTTCTGACAACACACACCTATGACAGGCTAAGAAATCCAGCTCAGAAAGGTCAAAATAGCAAACCATCCATCCCAAATCATAGGTTTCAGACAACACATACCTATGAAAGACTAAGAAATCCAACTCAGAAAAGTCAAAAATAGCAACCCATACACCCCAAATCATAGGTTTCAGACAACATACATCAACGAAAGACGGAGCCCGGGGATGGCCTTTGGGGGTCTGGGGGGCCGGGTGGGAGCCCAGGGAACCTTTGGGGACCGGGTGGTTCCTTCTGGATTGGGGTATGGGGATTGGAACCCTTTGGATCGGGGTAGGGCGATCGGGGCCCTTTGGGGTTGGGTAGAGGACCTCACGACACTGTTCAAATAGAACTTGTTTACTATAACGACCACACTCAAAACCTCTTCTAAAACCCTTTCTAAAATGATCTTTTAAAACGTCTCTAACGGTTTCGCCGATATAATTCCATAACCTGTCTAAAACCGTTTCGCCCAAATAATCCCCTAAAAGTAATTTCTGTGTGTTCCTTTTGTTTTTTGGCATCTCTGTGCTTTCACATTTCAAATTTCTAGGAAACCCTTTCCTACGTTAATCTCTTCATCTCATAAATGTTCCTAGCTAAACTATTATGGTTTCGTTAGAATATCAATTTATCTCTCCGACTTCAAGCTCCGTGAAGCCGTATTTAAAAATAGAATTTCTATCTCTTTAGACTCCCGCATAATTCCAAGATAACAAGTGATGTCATTTCTAATTCCTGACATTAAAGATCGATGAAGCCCTATTTAAAAATAGAATATTAATTTTTCTCTCTGACCTAAAGAACGTTTATCCCTCAGGCCTAAGATTAAAGAAGCCTTAATGTTTCTTAATTCCCCCTTCGTGAAGCCCTATTTAAAAATAGAATATTAATTTTTCTCTCTGACCTAATGAACGTTTATCCCACAGACCTAAGATTAAAGAAGCCTTAATGTTTCATAATTCCCCCAGACGTGAATCAATAATTCCCCCATCGATTATGTAAATCACCCCGCATGTCATTCGCACGTGGCCGAACAACAACAGATCGATTGACCTTGACACACCCATTAGACTCGATCGATAATCCTTGAATAAATTATGTCCCGTCAGCATTAAACTAAATTGTAGATGGCAGCAGGGGTGAGCAATGGGACCTCATGATAGGGTTCTACTGGTAACACCATTTTCTGGTACCAATTTCAGCCAGGAATGAAGTAGCCAGACTCTTATCTGGAGTGCGACTGTGTCCGAGATGTGACTATTTACTCTACTTATATAAAAGGAAAATAAAAAACAAGACTAAAACTATGATCCACTAGTCAAATAAGGCAGCAAAAGGAGGGAGGTTTGAAACACAGAGTTCATGAAAGCATTAACCTATGAATTCAAAAGGGATAAATTTCTCTTGAAGCTTGGCTCTTGGGAGCTAACATGCAAAGGACTTTCATTTCAAAGAGTTCGTGGTAACGAACTGTAATTATGCTGATTTCAAATGTATAAGTTTCATCAAGTTTAATTTTATCCATCAACAGTTACGAGCCTGAAAAAAATTGCCTTATTTTCGAAAAAAGGGGGACTACCCCCTAAAAGTGATAGAACCTTAATGAAAATTATACCATCAGATTCAGCGTAACAAAAAACCCTACTGCAGAGGTTTCAAGCTCCTACATGCAAAAATGTGGAATTTTGTATTTTCGCCAGAAGACAGATCACGGATGCGTGTTTACTGTTTTTTTTCCCCCAGGGGTGATCATATCGATCCAGGTCTCCTAGAATATCGCAAGAGGAATCATTCGAACGCAAATTAAAAGTTCTAGTGCCCTTTTTAAGTGACCGAAAAAATTGGAGGACAACAAGGCCCCCTCCAAGGCTCATTTTTTTCTCAAAGTCACCTGATCAAAATTTTGAGATAGCCATTTTATTCAGCATAATCGAAAATAAAATAACTATGTCTTTGAAGGTGACTTAATCACCCACAGCTCCCGGGGGAAGGGCTGCAAGTTGTGAAATTTGCCCATTGTTTACATATAGAATTGGTTATTGGGAAGTATATAGACGTTTTCAGGAGGGATTTTTTCTAGTTGGGGGGAGGGAGGGTTGGGAGGAGGAGTTAAGTGGGAAGATCTTTCCTTGGAGGATGTTTTCACGGAAGAAGGGAAATTTCTATAAAGGGGGCGCCGGATTTCTAAGCATTATTTAAAAAACGATTAGAAATTAAATTAAAAAAAAAACAAGTTTTTTCAACTGAAAGTAAGGAGACGCATTAAAACTTAAAACGAACAGAAATTATTACGTATATGAGGGGGTTGCCCCATAGTCAATACCTCGCTCTATACGCTAAAGTTTTTTTAGTACTTTCAAAAGAGCTATCAATTCTAATTAAACTGCCTTTGTGATTCAAGGGTCATTCTTAAAGAATTGGAACACAATTCGAACTTTAGCGTAATGAGCGAGGTATTGACTAGGGGGCAACCCCCTTAAATATGCAATAATTTCTGTTAGTTTTAAGTTTTGATGTTACTCCTTACTTTCAGCTGAAAAAACTTGTTTTTCTTCTAATTTAATAAATATAAGAAGATTGACATTTTTCCTTCCAGAGCCAACACAGGCGTTTCATTTCCTCTTTCTATTTACGAAAATTAAGCAAGAAAAAACCATTTTAATTTCAACAAAGCAGTGAAACAAAAATAAATAAAAACAAATAAACACTTTAATTAAAAATATTCCGAATATTTCGGCCCAACGTCCGGGAGCCTTTCGCAACGAAAAGAAAACAACAAAAACAATGTTTTTAAAAAATAACATATATAAAAAATACGACAACTAGACACAAGAAGAAGAAAAAAAAAATATATAAATAAATAAGTAAGAAACAAACTCACATATTAAACAAACCTCCAGCACTGGCATTTTAAAGGCTCTCGGACGTGGGGCCGAAATAGCCGGACTATTTTTAATTAAATGGTTCATTTGTTTTTATTTATTTTTGTTTCACTGCTTTATTAAAATTAAAACCCGTTTTTCTTGCTTAATTTTCGTAAATGGAAAAGCCGTGTGGTCTAAGAAATTATTTGTTCCTCTTTCCAGAGATGAGCTAACGTCGTGTCTCCTACAAGATCATATAGAGAGAAAAGCCTGATTATTTTTCATGCTATACCCTCCGGGAAAATCATTCTGTTCCAATTTGCCCGAAGGTGGTTTCAACAAGAACGTGTTTATATGCTAATCTCTGTCATGTAATCAGAAACAAGAGAAATATGGACTCACGGACCTCAGGAAGCGTTGGCAGTATTAGATAAGGAAAAAAGGAAACAAAACCTGGGAAGAGTTATGGGCAACGAAGATCATTTAAAGACAGAAGCTGATGTTAGGAAATAAATCTACTCAGAAACTAGGACACATGAAAAGATGAGCCAAAAAATTGGTTTGCCTTACGGGAGTGGCTTGGAAGGTAGAAAAAGGCTCGGGAGCAGAGTTGCCAAATGTTGATGTCCAAAAAGAGTGCAAATCAAGGCCAAAAAAGAGTGGTTTTTGCTCAAAAAGAGTGCAAATAAAAAAATTTGCACGCGCACGACTGCCGCTGCTTGCACATCACCTCTGAGGTATAAAAAGAGTGCGTTTCAAACGGAAAGTGTGCAAGTCGTAAACCCTGTTCCTTGGGTTAATTAAACTTCTGACAAATTTGCCAGCTACTGACGTTCAAAGTGAATGAAAACTAACACCCAAAAAGAGTGATTTTCACTCTTCCGCATCCCTCTGAGGTAAAAAAGTGTGCATTTCAAACAAAAAGTGTGCAAGTTGGCAACTCTGCTCGGGAGCTTGATTTTGAAATATATTATAATAGGGTTAAGTACCCTTTTTGAACAGAAAACGTAAGCTATTTAAATTCCACAAAATTAGTCACTCAAAATAAAAAGAATTAATAAAAGTGACTCAAATCAGGTACTATTATTCTTCAGCTTACCGATCTTCTGAAACAAAAAAACACGTAAATAACACACCTTTTTGTCCCTCAACGGACAACACAAGAAAAACTAGCGCTTTTTTGCGGAAAGGTTCAAAGAACGGACCGATGGCAAACACAGATCTTTCTATTCAAAAAATAAGAGATCTATACACAGTGCCGTAGGTGACCGAAAAGATGTTCACAGTATTGTTTTGCTAGGGCAATACTAATAAATATAATTATGATTATAACAAACAAGCCTAAAAATCTAAATTTGTGGCCTTTTACACGTTACATCGTGTCTCAGACAGACAGTCTGAAATTCAATTATTTTCAGCTTCCATCCAGGATTTGTAGAAGGCACCTAGTATCTTTTTGTTTATCTCACCAGAAAAACCACCGAGGTGCAGGATGAAGGAGGTGTTCCGGATCTGGACTTTCCCAAGACAAAGTTGTACAAACTATGTTCTTTATCTTAGTTTAAAGTAATATTCCACATAATTAACCATCTCTCAAAATAAATATCCTAGGCAAGTCAGCTTGCCAGTCATCAACAAAATTATTAATAAAAATCAACAACTATAACTGAACCCATGTATGTGCTGGTAATTTAATTATTTCGAAACTCACTGTAGCATATATTTTCCTGCCCAGGTTTTATCGATACAAGTTTCCCCAAAAGACGTTTCCTAATTTTAAACTTGAAAATTTTTATTGAGAACACCGAAAAATAAATTAAAGATACAGACTATATATATATTTAACAGAGGCTCAATAGTATATATTAAAAAAATATATAGTACTTTTTTTTCGTTAAGAAAAAGCACAATTATGAAAAAAACAGTACTTTTTGACATGAAGATTATTTTCAACACTTTTTCCAATTTGCAAAATGTATTAGGGATAACTGAATATGTACAAGTGCCCTATTTCAGAGAAAAAAAAGAAGAGGTATGACGAAATGGATTCCAAAGCGAGCTTTATTTTTTTATATAAAAAAAAAACAAGCTTTTTTTCAACTGAAAGTAAGGAGCGACATTAAAACTTAAAACGAACAGAAATTATTCTGTATATGAAAGGGGCTGTCCCCTTCTCAACGCCTCGCTCTTTATGCTGAAGTTTGACTCCTTCTCACAACTCTATTTTTTAAAACAATAAAAAACTTTAGCGTAAACAGCGAGGTGTTGAGGAGGAGACAGCCTCTTTCATATACGGAATAATTTCTGTTCGTTTTAAGTTTTAATGTCGCTCCTTACTTTCAGTTAAAAAAAAATGTTTTTTTTTATTTAATTTCTGAACGTTTTTAGTTAATGAAGGTTTTGATTTTTGCTCACCGTATATGAGTAATTAAAACAAAATTTGCATATTAATTTTACTTTTTTTGGCTGAATGGCTTTCTCGAAAGTTGTTTAATTTTATTTACGAACTTTTTTATTAGTAATAATATAAGTAACTTACGAATTAACTTATATAATGAACTTCTATATTCGTATATTTTTATTACATATATTAGGCGGGTTCAACCCCCCCCCCCTAGTCAATATCTCGCTCTTTACGCTAAAGTTGAAATTTTTCCCAATTCTTCAAGAATGAAGCCTTAATCACAAAGGCCGTTAATTAGAATAAATAGCTCTTATGAAAGTACTAAAAAAAAAACTTAGCGTAAAGAGGGAGGTATTGACAAGTGGGCGAACCCAATCACATACACAATAGTTTCTGTTCGTTTTAAGTTTTGACGTTGAAAACTTTTCAGTTGAAAAGTTTTTCAGTTGAATTTTTTTTTAATTTAATTTCTAATCGTTTTTTAAAAAATGCAGGGAAATCCGGCACCCCCTTCATAGCAATGTCCCTTCTCCCATGAAAACTTCCTCCATGGAAAGATCCTCCCACGTAACCGCTGATCCATCCCCCCACTACCAGAAAAAATTCCCACTGAAAACGTTTGTATGCTTCCCATTAACCAATACTATATGTAAACATTGGGCAAAGTCATTAGTTGCAGCCCTTCCCCCGGGGACTGTGGGGGATTAAGTCATCCTCAAAAACATATTTATTAAATTTTCGACCATGCTGAACAAAATGGCTATCTCAAAATTTTGATCGGGTGACTTCGGGAAAAATGAGCATGGGAGGGGGTCTAGTTGCCCTCCATGTTTTTTGTCATTTAAAAGGGGCACTAGAACTTTTAATTTTCGTTCGAATGAGCCCTCCCACAATATTCTAGGACCACTGGGTCGATAAGATCGCCCCTGGAAAAAAAAACAACAAATAAACACGCATCCGTGAACTTTTGTTCTGGCAAAAAATACAAAATTCCACATTTTTGTAGATAGGTGCTTGAAACCTCTACAGGGGGGCAGGGGGGCAGGTGCCCCCCTGCCCCCCTTATGGGCACCAATGATTACAATAGAATTATGGGTGCCCTCTTACTCTGACATGGTAACTTCCCAGTCCGTGCGCTGTGATGTGTCCCATTTCTGAACCAATTTTTCGTTACCGTTTATATATTTATACTCTGTTGTCTCAAAAGTTACAATTCTCAAGCAGAGGTACACACACTCGGTGTTCTTGAAGTATTTATGCTAAGACAGATTTTGACCATATATTCAAATTATGCAAAATGATATGCTAAATTTGATGGTGTGATTTTTTTAAGGTTCTATGACTTTTAGGGGCTAATTCTCCCTTTATTTGAAAAAAAGACACATTTTTTCAGGCGCGTAACTTTGTGTAAGACCTGATGGGTAAGACTAAACTTGATGAAACTTATATATTTGAAATCAGCACAAAAATCTGATTCTTTTGATGAACCTATTGGTATCGAAATTCCTTTTTTTAGAGTTTCGGTTACTATTGAGCCGGGTCACTCCTTACTTACAGTTTGTTATCACGAACTGTTTGATCTATTGATTATATTCAAGATGGAATTGGGATGGGTGGGGTGGGATTCGAAATGGATCTCTGACGAAGATCCATTTTGTTTTGGCGAAACTTTCTACTTAAAAAAAAGAAGAAAAAACAAAAACAGAAGAGTTGCTATCTTAGTGATAGGCTATGCTGTAGCATTTAGTAAGTTTTAAATTGTGAACAAAATAATTAGGAATCATCGGCAGCTCAGCTCAAGTACGTACAGTCTCCTTCTATCGAAGTCTAACATCGAGTTAAATCTCATGCTGCACCATTAGAAGGTGACAAAGTGGCTTTGACAAAATCTTAAGGAAGGGTTAAGGATCTTCAAAATTACTTATGTCTCATTCTCAATCTGCTGCTTAATTTTTATGAATCAAAACCTCTTCTTCTCATGGGATAGGAAGTTTAAGGTATTTCTAAACGTTTGGTTTTGATAGATTTGCATTATATATGCTATACACTCAACTCTCCACCTGTCGATAATCCCAAATAGTTTGATTACGGTCTAAAATTAACTGAATGCTTCAATTGGCAACTAAAACCACAACTTTCACTCCTTTTTTTCTTATAGTTGGCGAAAAGAGGACGGATCTCCCTCTCAGATACAGTCTGAATGCCCACCTTGATTATAATCAAAACATGAAGAACAGCTTCCTTTTGGAACTACAATTCATCATACCTCTAAACTGCGCTTTATAAAAAATAAACTATTAAGTTTTAATATTTATTTTTGTATTTCCACTGCACAAATCTCTAAAAGCAAATTTGGGTTGAGCTTTAAGGTGGTTGAAAATAATGTTCACGTCTAAGAGTCCATTCATGGTAAAAATTGAATAGGACACACTGTATCTCCCCCCCCCTTCCTTCTACTGAGTAAAAATTCAGCGAAGAATCATAGCTGTAAACCATAATTACGGGTTGGAGAATAAAATTCGACATTTGCTTCCCTCTCTGGTATAATGTAATGACCATAAATCTTTCCACCGAAAAGCCAGCCGGATAGTTCTTATCAGCCATACAAATACTGATTTCCCCATCTCATATGAAAAAGTGATCGCAGCAATTTTTTACTGAAGCCATATTCATTGTCCTTTTACTCTTTCTTTTTCCCTTTGTCAGCACTTGTATTTAAGCACCTGTATTTCTTTTTCTGAAAAAAACATAATGTATTTCTAAAATAAAAAAACTCGGAAAACAGTTTTTTTTTTGGGGGGGGGGAGGTAAGGGATATATAGCGCAAAAACAATGGTAAACAAAATCCAGACGTATTTTAATAGACAAAATTAGAAAAAAAAAACAAATTACCACCTTCCTCTAGGTGCATGTGAATTGACACCACTGACTTATGATTTCCTTCTGGCATAAACAAATTAGCTTTTGTTGTTTTTCTAACTTATTCTGACATATAGAGAAAGGGATGTACAATTGGTTTAGTAGAACTCTGTCTTTTTAGAAAGTTCTACGATGCTGAAAAAATAAGGAAAAAAGTGAACAGAAAAAAGAGAGAAAGCCAAATAGAATTAGAAGCATGCGACACGGGTAGACAAATTGTATTAGCTTGATAATGGCTGTTGCGAAAGTAATATCGCACGCTTTTTTAAAAGTTGCACATGCTTAAAAGACTAATATTTATTATTTGATCCCTTCATATTCCAAAACGATTTCATCCACAAAAAACCAACAGCATATCAAATTAAAAAAGAAGATAGGTTGTTAGTTTTGGTTTTATTGCACCGCAGTAGTACTAATGCCTACAGTTTCTGCTTCTGCATCTCAGCTCGAATATGGAACAGGTTCCTAATTTCCTCTTAGAACATGTTTAGTCAAATATATTTCTAAAATAATACTTCGTGTTACATAGCACACGTTTTTGGTGTTATACCCGCACTTATCCTTACTTATATATTCAAAATCAGCGTAAGAATCTGATTCTTTTGATGTATCTATTAGTATCAAAATTCCTTTTTTTAGAGTTTCGGTTACTATTGAGACGAGTCGCTCTTACTATACAGTTCGTTACCACGAACTGTTTGATTCTTAGGGAAGATCCTTATAAAGACATACAAGCAGGGAAAGGAGGATCTATGAACCCGTGACCCCAGCGAAATATTGAGATTTTTACAAATTATTATGACTAATTGCTTTGCTTCCCAGATCAAAGAACTATCCCTCCCAAATCCAATTTGGAGTCACCTCCCAAGGGAGAAATACCGTATGTATGTGTATGTATGTGTATGTATATATATATATATATATATATGTATATATTAGGTCCTAAAAATAAAGAAAAAGGTAGAAATAGTAGCTTGGCAATGCCTTTAAAGGTTATATTTTTGGTCATAGATTTACTTTTGCAAGTTATATTTGCATAACTCTTTTACTTCTCAAGATAGTAAGAATCCTGATATAACTTAGATAGGCCTAGTCAGTGAGTTACACATATTTATAAGCAGTAGGCTAAATATGTCACTCAGTTATATATTTCTGTATATAACTTATATAGGCCTAGTCAGTGAGTTACACATATTTATAAGCAGTAGGCTAAATATGTCACTCAGTTATATATTTTTGTATATAACTTATATAGGCCTAGTCAGTGAGTTACACATATTTTAAGTAGTAGGCTAAATATGTCACTCAGTTATATATTTCTGTATATAACTTAGATAGGCCTAGTCAGTGAGTTACACATATTTATAAGTAGTAGGTTAAATATGTCACTGAGTTATATATTTCTGTATATAACTTATATGCCTAGTCTGTGAGTTACACATATTTATAAGCAGTAGGCTAAATATGTCACTCAGTTATATATTTTTGTATATAACTTATATAGGCCTAGTCAGTGAGTTATACATATTTTAAGTAGTAGGCTAAATTTGTCACTCAGTTATATATTTCTGTATATAACTTAAATAGGCCTAGTCAGTGAGTTACACATATTTATAAGTAGTAGGTTAAATATGTCACTGAGTTATATATTTATGTATATAACTTGTATGCCTAGTCATGAGTTACACATATTTATAAGCAGTAGGATAAATATGTCACTCAGTTATATATTTCTGTATATAACTTATATAGGCCTAGTCAGTGAGTTACACATATTTATAAGTAGTAGGCTAAATATGTCACTCAGTTATATATTTCTGTATATAACTTAGATAGGCCTAGTCAGTGAGTTACACATATTTATAAGTAGTAGGCTAAATTTGTCACTGAGTTATATATTTCTGTATATAACTTATATAGGCCTAGTCAGTGAGTTACACATATTTTAAGTAGTAGGCTAAATATGTCACTGAGTTATATATTTCTGTATATAACTTATATGCCTAGTCAGTCAGTTACACATATTTATAAGTAGTAGGCTAAATATGTCACTCAGTTATATATTTCTGTATATAACATATATAGGCCTAGTCTGTGAGTTACACATATTTATAAGTAGTAGGTTTAATGTGTCACTGAGTTATATATTTCTGTATATAACTAATATAGGCCTAGTCAGTGAGTTATGTATATTTATAAGTAGTAGGTTAAATATGTCACTGAGTTATTGCCTTTGCAAAACAAAAGTGATCCGTTTATCTGGCCTCCCCCAGGCCATTCAGCATGTCCCCAGGTGGCGATAGGGGAACACTCTACAGATATGTAGGGTACCTCCATAGGAGGCATGGACCAAGGGGGGACCTTGTCCCTGGGGGTCCATAATAGAATCTGGGGCACCCTTGCCCGGGGTCATAAATACAGGCGGAGGAGGAAGAAGGCCCCTCAAATGTACACTCAAAAGGGCCCACTTGTTTATCCACAAGTTCCATGAGTTGCAAACCTTCTCCCAGCAATGGGTTAAATTGCATGGTGATGCAGAACACCATCGCGGGAGGATCCTCTATAGGAGGACAACTGTGGCAGGGCGTAAGATCCAGATCTATGGACAACGGCCTCTGCAAAGGGCTGCCTCGACCTTTTCGGGGTACCTGCAAGACTGGGGACCTTGCGGTCAACTCTATTCCCACTTGAGGAGTGGCGCCCCTCGAGGAAATTATAGCCTAGTAAACAACACAGCATTCGCACGGGATTCTGACTAATGGACAATTCTTCTGGGATTGGTATGTTTTGATGGGCGTCTTTGGGCTGAAAAACCTCTTCCTAGCTAATTTATCTATTACGGGTTGCCTCCCCGTAGTAGCATAATATTTGTAGGCATGAATATATAATGAGTCGGAGGTAATAGGCTTGAGATTGTCTGTGCAGGATTTCGACTCTTGTTGATAGAAGAGCATCGCCAAGCGCTGAAAACCATGTTGTGACCAAGATGGGCCCAGGATTGCACAAAGCCTCCATTCATGGAGGTCCCAGGGACTTCTTGCTGTCCGGTTCTAAGCCGGCTTAAGCACTTCGGTGTAGACTTGAGAAGATATGTGATCCCCGTCCTGCACTGGTATCCGGGATCATTGCTTTTCCTGAGGCGAAAAAAATTTCAATGATTTAAAGAACATGAAAATTGGAACTTGGAATGTTACGACATTAAAAAATGACTATCGTATCGACATTTTGACTGACGAATTCAGACGATTCGAACTGGATCTATTAGGAGTTTCAGAAACTCATATCCCAGGGGTAGGAAGCATGAAATTAGGTGATATAGAATTTGTTTACTCAGGCAGGAAGGATGGGTTACATAGACAGGGAGTAGGGCTCATGATGAATAAGGAAGCTGCTAAGTCTTGTTTAGGCTGGGAAGGTATTAATAATAGAATACTAATTGCTCATTTTATGACTAGAAAGTTCAAGGTATCAGTTATAGTAGTATACGCCCCTGTAGAACCGACTGATGGAGATACTAGTGACTCAGATGAATTTTACTTACAGTTACAGGAGCAAATAGACAAGGTCCCAGGTAGAAATATGATGTTATTGCTGGGAGATTTTAACGCCCAGGTTGGTAGAAATATGGATAGATGGTATCCCAGCTTAGGTAAATTTGGTGTAGGAAAAGAAAACAGTAATGGATACAGACTTTTGCAATTTTGTAGGTATAACAATCTAGTTATAACCAATACGGTGTTTGGTCATAAAATGGCTCATAAGCTAACATGGTATTCACGTGATGGTAAGACAGCAAACCTTATTGATTATGTTATAGTAAATCGAAGACTGGCAGGATCAATACAAGATACTAGGGTATATAGGAGTGCTGTTATTGATGTTAAAAGTAAAGATCACCATCTAGTAGTGTCAAGGGTTAATTTAAAGCTGAAATATCGGAAGGGTAATTACCTCCCGGGAAGTTATGATGTTAGTAGACTCCAGGATGAGAATTTGAGAGAAACTTTCCAGGAACAGTTGAATACTAAACTTGAGAGCTTAAAATTTGATAATGTGGAAGATGGTTGGAATAATTTTAGAAAAATAATTTGTGAAGTTGCTGAAGGTGTATTAGGGAAGAAAGCTAGAACTGCAGCTAAGAATATTAGTGAAAAAGCTTTAAGTTTAATAGAAAGGAGAAAGGACTTGTACAAGAATTATCTGAGTGATAGATCACATGAAAACAAAAGAAATGTAAAGAAAGTGGAGAAAGCATTGAAATATGAACTAAGGAGGTGTGAAGTGGAGGCCATGGATAAAATTGCCGAGGATTTAGAAGATGCAGCTAGACGGCATAATAGTAAAATATTGTACTGGCACGTTAACAAATTGAGAGGTAGTAGTCAATCCGGACTTGTCCCAGTTAAAGATAGGAATGGGGTGGCAATTAGCGATAAGACAAAAGCTAAAGCGAGATGGGCCGAACATTTTGAGAATTTGCTTAACCGAGATAGAGTTGCAGGAAAAAATATAGAGGAAAATGAAAAAGTTTGTGATACCTTGGATGTGAAGGAAGATTTGTTTTGTGAGGAGGAATTAGAAACAGTACTAAAAGGATTAAAGAATAATAAGGCTCCAGGTGCTGATAGGGTAGTAAATGAGTTTCTTAAATATGGTGGCTCTGAGGTTAGAAATAAGTTATTGGAGATTATGAATATGATTTTTGAAAAAGGGGAAGTACCTAATGATTTTAGGAAAACCTTAATTAAGCCACTTTATAAGAAAGGTGATAAAAGTGAGTGTGGTAATTATCGAGGCATTAGTCTGGTCTCTGTAGGTAGCAAATTGCTTAGTAATATGATACTTTTTAGACTGAGAGATGCCGTAGACAAAGTTTTAAGAGAAGAGCAGTGCGGTTTTAGAAAAGGTAGAGGATGTGTTGACCAAATTTTCACTCTTAGGTTAATAATTGAGAAGTGCCTAAGTTTTCAAACACCTTTGGTCCTTAGTTTTATAGATTATGAGCAAGCGTTCGATTCTGTTGATAGAGGAGCTTTAGTAAAGGTTTTATCCTTGTATGGTATACCAGACAAATACATTAAAGTGATTAGTGCTATGTACGAGAATAACACTGCTGCGGTTAAGGTAGGAAATGAGGTTAGCAGCTGGTTTTGTATTAAATCAGGAGTTAAGCAGGGTTGTGTTCTATCCCCCTTTATATGGATTATTTTGATGGACTTTGTTTTAAGGAGCACAGGAAAGGCAATGGGAGACCACGGAATCAAATGGGGAGGAAAAAGTCTCCTGGACTTGGATTATGCTGATGATTTAAGCATCCTAGATGAAAGTGTGAGCAAAATGAATGAAGTTTTAGAGGTTTTGCGAGTTCAGGGTGCTAGTATTGGTTTGAAAATTAATGTTAGGAAGACCAAGTCACTAAGGCTAGGAATAAGTGAAGATGAAAAGGTGACGTTGGGTAATGAAAAGATTGATCAGGTGGGCAGTTTCACTTACCTTGGTAGTATTATTAGTAAAGATGGTGGGAGCAGTGAAGATGTTAAAAATAGAATAGCCAAGGCTCAGGGTGTTTTTTCACAGTTAAAAAAAGTCTGGAAGAATAGGAAGATAAGTCTGCAAACCAAGATTAGAATCTTAGAAGCTACAGTGATGACAGTGGTCAAATATGGCTCTGAAGCATGGACGCTCCGAAAAGCGGATGAAGATTTGCTAGATGTTTTCCAGAGAAATTGCTTAAGGATTGTTCTGGGTACCCGGCTGACTGACCGTATTTCAAACAATAGGCTATACGAAAAATGTGGTTCAATACCACTTTCTAGGTCTATAATGAAAGAAAGGTTGAGGTGGTTAGGGCATGTTGTTCGGATGAAGGATGACAGATTGCCGAAGATTGTTCTTTTCGGCCAACCATCTAGGGCTAAACGGAAAGCAGGTCGTCCCCGTCTGGGTTGGGAGGACGTCATAAAGAAAGATTTAAAGGAAATGGGAACTTCGTGGGCGGGTGTAAAAAGGGAGGCTTTGAATAGATTGGGGTGAAGGAGGAGCGTGCGTAGCTGTGTTGGCCTCAGGCGGCTTGGTGCTGCGATGAGTTGTTAGTAGTAGTAGTAGTTTACGATTGTTGTAGTTTTTCGATGTGTGTTAGTTTATTACCATGCATTTAATATATTTTTGGCAATTTTTTCCTATCATACTGATTATTTGATGTTTTGAATGAATAATTAAGTGTATTATATTTTTTTTGTATTGATTCTAGTTTTCTGACCAACCTTGGAAATAGTTACTCATATTCATATGTTTTTTTTTGCAATTTTTGTTTTTATTGCTTTATTTCTGCGTAACCAGAAATGGAAGTTCGGCAATTTTTGCTAGTGAAAGCCTTTTTTTAATAGAATTAATTAAAAAAAACTTTTTCTACAAAATAAGTTTTTCAAAGAAAAGTAAAGAACTCCATTAAACAAAAAAAGAGCAAAAATAAAATAAAATAATCTACCCAGCGTGAAACTACCACAAATCAGCATCGATAAATAAATGAAACCCAAAACAAACAGAAATTACAATAAATAACCGAGTCAAACTCAAAACGAGCAGAAATTAACATGATTTGTGCGCAAAAACCCTAAACCTTCCCAAGGCCAGAACAAAATTTGCACTTTACTGAAAAAATATAAATGTTTTTACTTTTATAACTTTAATAAATCAAATAATATTAACATTTTGATTGCTAAATATCAGTATATGCATATTAAACTGACAATGCACATTCATTTGTATTTTTTCAGTAAAGTGCATATTTTGTTCTGGCCTTAGGAAGGCATAGGGGTTTTGCGCCCAAGTTATGTTAATTTCTGCTCGTTTTGAGTTTGACTGAATTTCCAATAAAATGAGCCCTTTTGAAGTTTCTACGACAACGCTTTCAATAAAACTTTATATGCCCCCAGGGCATAACTTACAACCCTTGTACTGAGGGCTCTGAGAGGGGTTATCATCCTAAAAGACAAAATTTCCAGAACTTTCAACTACGTTGAACAAACTGGATATCTCAAAATTTCAATTCGATGTGTTTGGGAAAATGGTGGGCGTGAGAGGGGCGTTAGTCGCTATTTAATCACTTTCAACTATTAAAAAGGGCACTAGCCCTTTCAATTTCCAATTGAATGAGCCCTTTTGAAGTTTCTACGAAAACGCTTTCAATAGAAACTTTATATGCCCCCAGGGCATAACTTACAACCCTTGCCCTGAAGGCTATGGGGGAGGGGTTGTCATCCTTAAAGACCTAATTTCCAAAACTTTCAATTACGTTGAATAAAATGGCTATCTAAAAATTTTGATTGGATGTGTTTGGGGAAAAGATGGGCGGGGGAGGCTAGTTGTCCTCCAATCACTTTCGACTATTAAAAAGGGCACTAGTCCTTTGAATATCCAATCGAATGAGTCCTTATTCAAGTTTCTATGACAAAGATTTCAATAAAATCTTATATGCCCCCAGGGCATAACTTATAATCCTTGCCCTGAGGGTTGTGGGGGAGTGTCCTCAAAAATATGTTTTCTATCAGGAGATCAACTACCCTGAACAAAATTGCTATCTCAAAATTTTTATTGGATGTGTCTGGGGGAATGATGGGTGTGGGGGGGGGGGCTAGTTGCCCTCCAATCAGTTTCGACTATTAAAAAGAGCATTAGCCCTTTGAATTTCCAGTCGAATGAGCTTTTATTGAAGTTTCTACGACAACGCCTTCTTTAAAAACCTTATATGCCCCCACGGCATAACTTAAAACCCTTCCCCTGAAGGTTGTGAGGGAGTGTCCTCCTTAAAAACATATTTTCTATCTGGAAAACAACTACGCTGAACAAAATGGCTATCTCAAAATTTTGATTGGATGTGTTTGGGGGAATGATGGACGTGGGGGGGGGGGGGCTAGTTGCCCTCCAATCACTTTCGACTATTAAAAAGGGTACTAGCCCTTTGAATTTCCAATCAAATGAGCCCTTTTGAAGTTTCTACAACACTTTCAATAAAAACTTTATATGCTTCCAGGGCATAACTTACAACCCTTGCACTGAGGGCTCTGAGGGGGTTATCATCCTAAAAGACAAAATTTCCAGAACTTTCAACTACGTTGAACAAAATGGATATCTCAAAATTTTAATTCGATGCGTTTCGGAAAATGGTGGGTGTGAGATGGGCGTTAGTCGCTATCCGATCACTTTCAACTATTAAAAAAGGCACTAGCACTTTCAATTTCCAATTGTATGAGCCCTTTTGAAGTTTCTACGACAACGCTTTCAATAAAAACTTTATATACCCCCAGGGCATAACTTACAACCCTTGCCCTGAGGGCTGTGGGGGGAGGGGTTGTCATCCTTAAAGACCTAATTTCCAAAACTTTCTACGTTGAATAAAATGGCTATCTAAAAATTTTGATTGGATGTGTTTGGGGAAAAGGTGGGCGTGAGAGGGGGGTTAGTTGCCCTCAAATAACTTTCGACTATTAAAAAGGGTACTAGTCCTTTGAATTTCAAATCAAATGAGTCATTTTTCAAGTTTCTACGACAAAGATTTCAATAAAAACCTTATATGCCCCCAGGCCATAACTTATAATCCTTGCCCTGAGGGTTGTGGGGGAGTGTTCTCCTCAAAAATATGTTTTCTATCTGGAAATCAACTACCCTGAACAAAATGGCTATCTCAAAATTTTGATTGGATGTGTTTGGGGGAATGATGGGTGTGGGGAGGGGCTAGTTGCCCTCCAATCATTTTCGAATATTAAAAAGGGTACTAGCCCTTTTGAATTTCCAATCGAATGAGCCCTTTTGAAGTTTCTACGACAACGCTTTCAATAAAAACTTTATATGCTTCCAGGGCATAACTTACAACCCTTGCACTGAGGGCTGTGGGGGAGGGTTGTCATCCTTAAAGACCTAATTTCCAAACTTTCTACGTTGAATAAAATGGCTATCTAAAAATTTTGATTGGATGTGTTTGGGGAAAAGGTGGGCGTGAGAGGGGGGTTAGTTGCCCTCAAATAACTTTCGACTATTAAAAAGGGTACTAGTCCTTTGAATTTCAAATCAAATGAGTCATTTTTCAAGTTTCTACGACAAAGATTTCAATAAAAACCTTATATGCCCCCAGGCCATAACTTATAATCCTTGCCCTGAGGGTTGTGGGGGAGTGTTCTCCTCAAAATATGTTTTCTATCTGGAAATCAACTACCCTGAACAAAATGGCTATCTCAAAATTTTGATTGGATGTGTTTGGGGGAATGATGGGTGTGGGGAGGGGCTAGTTGCCCTCCAATCATTTTGAATATTAAAAAGGGTACTAGCCCTTTTGAATTTCCAATCGAATGAGCCCTTTTGAAGTTTCTACGACAACGCTTTCAATAAAAACTTTATATGCCCTCAGGGCATAACTTACAATCCTTGC
This sequence comes from Artemia sinica, assembly GCA_027921565.1. NCBI lineage: Eukaryota > Metazoa > Arthropoda > Branchiopoda > Anostraca > Artemiidae > Artemia > Artemia sinica. The sequence continues at coordinate 28,081,828 of CM051257.1, forward strand.
ACTGAGGGCTCTGAGGGGGTATCATCCTAAAAGACAAAATTTCCAGAACTTTCAACTACGTTGAACAAAATGGCTATCTCAAAATTTTAATTCGATGTGTTTGGGAAAATGGTGAGCGTGAGAGGGGCGTTAGTCGCTATCCAATCTCTTTCAACACTATCCAAGTTGCTCTCAAATCACTTTCGACTATTAAAAAGGGCACTATCCACTCCAATTTCCAATCGAATGAGCCCTTTTCGAAGTTTCTACGACAATGCATTCTATAAGAACCTTATATTCCCCCAGGGCATAACTTAAAACCCTTGCCCTGAGGGTTGTGGGGGAGTGTCCTCCTCAAACACATATTTTCTATGTGGAAATCAACTACGCTGAACAAAATGGCTATCTCAAAATTTTGATTGGATGTGTTCGGGGGAATGATGGACGTGAGGGGGGGGGGGATAGTTGCCCTCCTATCACTTTTGACTATTAAAAAGGGTACTAGCCCTTTGAATTTCCATTTGAATGAGCCTTTTGAAGTTCTACGACATATACTACTACAAACTGTCGCAGCACCAACCGCTGAGCCAACACAGCTACGCACGCTCCTCCTCCACCCCAATCTATTCAAAGCCTCCCTTTTTACACCCGCCCACGAAGTTCCCATTTCCTTTAAATCTTTCTTTATGACGTCCTCCCAACCCAGACGGGGACGACCTGCTTTCCGTTTAGCCCTAGATGGTTGGCCGAAAAGAACAATCTTCGGCAATCTGTCATCCTTCATCCGAACAACATGCCCTAACCACTCAACCTTTCTTTCATTATAGACCTAGAAAGTGGTACTGAACCACATTTTTCGTATAGCTATTGTTTGAAATACGGTCAGTCAGCCGGGTACCCAGAACAATCCTTAAGCAATTTCTCTGGAAAACATCTAGCAAATCTTCATCCGCTTTTCGGAGCGTCCATGCTTCAGAGCCATATTTGACCACTGTCATCACTGTAGCTTCTAAGATTCTAATCTTGGTTTGCAGACTTATCTTCCTATTCTTCCAGACTTTTTTAACTGTGAAAAAACACCCTGAGCCTTGGCTATTCTATTTTTAACATCTTCACTGCTCCCACCATCTCGCTTTCAATAAAAACTTTATATGCCCTCAGGGCATAACTTACAATCCTTGCACTGAGGGCTCTGAGGGGGTTATCATCCTAAAAGACAAAATTTCCAGAACTTTCAACTACGTTGAACAAAATGGCTATCTCAAAATTTTAATTCGATGTGTTTGGGAAAATGGTGAGCGTGAGAGGGGCGTTAGTCGCTATCCAATCTCTTTCAACACTATCCAAGTTGCTCTCAAATCACTTTCGACTATTAAAAAGGGCACTATCCACTCCAATTTCCAATCGAATGAGCCCTTTTCGAAGTTTCTACGACAATGCATTCTATAAGAACCTTATATTCCCCCAGGGCATAACTTAAAACCCTTGCCCTGAGGGTTGTGGGGGAGTGTCCTCCTCAAACACATATTTTCTATGCGGAAATCAACTACGCTGAACAAAATGGCTATCTCAAAATTTTGATTGGATGTGTTCGGGGAATGATGGACGTGAGGGGGGGGGATAGTTGCCCTCCTATCACTTTTGACTATTAAAAAGGGTACTAGCCCTTTGAATTTCCATTTGAATGAGCCCTTTTGAAGTTTCTACGACAACGCTTTCAATAAAAACTTTATATGTCCCCAGGGCATAACTTACAACCCTTGCACTGAGGGCTCTGAGGGGGTTATCATCCTAAAAGACAAAATTTCCAGAACTTTCAACTACGTTGAACAAAATAGATATCTCAAAATTTTAATTCGATGCGTTTCGGAAAATGGTGGGCGTGAGAGGGGCGTTAGTCACTATCCAATCACTTTCAACTATTAAAAAAGGCACTAGCCCTTTCAATTTCCCATTGAATGAGCCCTTTTGAAGTTTCTACGACAACGCTTTCAATAAAAACTTTATATGCCCCCAGGGCATAACTTACAACCCTTGCCCTGAGGGCTATGGGGGGAGGGGTTGTCATCCTTAAAGACCTAATTTCCAAAACTTTCAACTACGTTGAATAAAATGGCTATCTAAAAATTTTGATTGGATGTGTTTGGGCAAAAGGTGGGCGTGAGAGGGGGGTTAGTTGCCCTCAAATCACTTTCGACTATTATAAAGGGTAATAGTCCTTTGAATTTCAAATCTAATGAGCCCTTTTTTCAAGTTTCTACGAAAAAATATGTTTTCTATCTGGAAATCAACTACCCTGAACAAAATTACTATCTCAAAATTTTTATTGGATGTGTCAGGGGGAATGATGGGTGTGGGGGGGGGGGCTAGGTGCCCTCCAATCACTTTCGACTATTAAAAAGGGCACTAGCCCTTTTAACTTCCAGTCGAATGAGCTTTTATTGAAGTTTCTACGACAACGCCTACTTTAAAAACCTTATATACCCCCAGGGCATAACTTAAAACCCTTGCCTGAGGGATGTGGGGGAGTGTCCTCCTCAAAAATATATTTTTGTATATGGAAATCAACTATGCTGAACAAAATGGCTATCCCAAAATTTTTATTGGATGTACTTGGGGAATGAAGGGCGTGGGGGGGGAGCTAGTTGCCTTCCAATCACTTTCGACTATTAAAAAGGGTACTAGCCCTTTGAATTTCCAATCGAATGAGCCTGTTTTGAAGTTTCTACGACAATGCCTTCTATAAGAACCTTATATGCCCAAGGGCGTAACTTAAAACCCTTGCCCTGATGGTTGTGGGGGAGTGTCCTCCTCAAAAGCATATTTTCTATCTGGAAAACAACTACGCTGGAACGAAACGGCTATCTCAAAATTTTGATTGGATGTGTTTGGGGGGGATGATGGGCGTGGGGGGGGGGGCTAGTTGCCCTCCAATCACTTTCGACTATTAAAAAGGGTACTAGCCCTTTGAATTTCCAATCGAATGAGCCTGTTTTGAAGTTTCTACAACAACGCCTTCTATAAAGACCTTATACTGCCCCCAGGGCATAACTTGAATCCCTTGCCCTGAGGGTTGTGGGGGAGTGTCCTTGTTTGGGGGAATGATGGGCGTGGGGGGGGGGGGGGGGCTAGTTGCCCTCCAATCACTTTCGACTATTAAAAAGGGTACTAGCCCTTTGAATTTCCAATCGAATGAGCCTGTTTTGTAGTTTCTACGACAACGCCTTCTATAAAAACCTTATATGCCCCAGGGCATAACTTAAAACCCTTGCCCTGAGGGTTGTGGGGGAGTGTCCTCCTCAAAAACATATTTTCTATATGGAAATCAACTACGCTGAACAAAATGGCTATCTCAAAATTTCGATTGGATGTATTTGGGGGAATGATGGGCGTGGGGGGGGGGGGCTAGTTGCCCTCCAATCACTTTCCACTATTAAAAAGGGTTCTAGCCCTTTGAATTTCCAATCGAATGAGCCTGTTTTGAAGTTTCTACGACAACGCCTTCTATAAAAACCTATATGCCCCGCATACTAAACCCTGCCGAGGCTGGGGGAGTGTCTCCTCAAAAACATATTTTCTATCTGGAAATCAACTACGCTGAACAAAATGGCTATCTCAAAATTTTGATTGGATGTGTTGGAGGTATTTAATTAATTTTATTAATTTGGATGTATTAATTTGGATGTATTAATTTGGATATTTATTAATTTGGATGTATTAATTTGGATGTATTTAATTAAGTTTAATGTTTTTTATGATATGTTGTATTCAAATTTTGTTAATAAATACAATCTTGTTAAAATGTGGCCCGAAAATTTTTGGAGGTCAGGGGGGGGGGGGGGCTAAGCAATATTTTTCCCCAGAAACAAGAGAGGCCAGAACCGTCACTGGTTAACGATAAATAACAAGAATCATCAGATGTTTTCTTTTTTTCTAAAACTATTCCTAGAAAAAGATGTAGTCATATGTAACCCTAACTACTAAGTAAGTGACCAATCTAATGTAACTAAAATTAATCTGACCAAATTTTAAACCAGATAAATCAAATCCAGCTTAATTGCAACCAACTTAATACAAAAATTAGGAACAGTGTAAGAGGTGTTAGATATAAAAATGAGTTCTGTCATCAATATTTTAGAACCAGATCATGAGAACCAACATAAGCACTTCGACAAAATTAGATTCTTATTCAGGTAACTACTGGTAAAGAACTGGAAGTGACGTCAACAAGTAATTAATTCTTTTATGATGTAGGTCAATTTTTGGCAAGCAAATACTGAAAAGTAGGCTCATCTGCAACGACAATGAATACTTAAAGAAGATATGAAATCACGATAATAAAACTTATGAAAAATTTTGGGGAAAAAAAATAATAAAAATTTGAGATACTGAAGGCTCTGCTCTAGGATATGATGGAATCTTATAACGTAATTAAATAAAACTATACTTATAAAACTTATTGAACAACATTACTACTAACAATAAAATAAAAAGACACGTTTTTTTAACTGAAAATAACGAGCGACATTAAAACGAACAGAAATTATTCCGTATATGAAAGGGGCTGTCCCCTCCTCAATGCCTCGCTCTTTACGCTAAATTTTTTTATTGTTTTAAAAAATAGAGTTGTGAGAAAGAGTCAAACTTTAGCGTAAAGAGCGAGGCGTTGAGGAGGGGACAGCCCCTTTCATATACGGAATAATTTATGTTCGTTTTAAGTTTTAATGTCGCTCCTTACTTTCAGTTAAAAAAAACTTGTTTTTTTTTTTTATTTAATTTCTGAACGTTTTTGAATTAATGCAGCTTTGATTTTGGCCCACCGTACATGAATAATTAAAACGAAATTTGCAACTTAATTCAATTTTTTTTTTGGCTAAATGGCTTTCTCGAAATTTTGATCTGACGTAACTTACGAATTAACTTACGTAATGAACTTCTATAGTCGAAAATTTTTATTACGCATATTAGGGGGTACGCCCCCTAGTTAATTCCTCACTCTTTACGCTAAAGTTCAAATTTTGTTCCAATTCTTTAAGAATGATCCCTTAATCACAAAGACCGTTAATTAGAATAAATAGCTCTGATGAAAGTAAAAAAAAAAAAATTAGCGTAAAGAGCGAGGTAATGACTAGGGGGGGGGGGGCGAACCCAGTCATATACGTAATAATTTCTGTTGGTTTTAAGTTTGAGTGCTGCTCCTTACTTTCAGTTGAAAATTTTTTTTTGTTTTATTTAATTTCTGATCGTTTTTTTAAAATAATGCTGGGAAATCCGGAGCCTCCTTCATAGCAATGTCCCTTCCCCCATGAAAAGATCCTCCCACGTAAAACCCGACCCATCCCCCCAACTACCAGAAAAAATCCCCCCTGAAAAATTCTTTATACTTTCCAATAACCAATACTAGGCTATATGTAAACATTGGGCAAAGTTCATAGCTTGCAGACCCATCCCCGGGGACTGTGGGGGATTAAGTTATCCTCAAAGACATAGCTATTGTATTTTTCGACCATGCTGAACAAAATGGCTATCTCAAAATTTGGATCGGGTGACCTTGGGAAAAAAATGAGCGTGGGAGGGGGCCTAGTTGCCCTCCATTTTTCGGTCACTTAAAAAGGGCACTAGAACTTTTAATTTCCGTTCAAAAGAGCCCTCCGGTGATTTTCTAGGACCCCTGGGTCGATACGATCACCCTTGGAAAAAAAAAATAAATAAATAAACACGTATCCGTGATCTTTCTCTTCGCAAAAGATACAAAATTCCACATTTTTGCAGATAGAAGCTTGAAACTTCTATAGTAGGGTTCTCTGAATCTGATGGTGTGATTTTCATTCAGGTTCTATGACTTATTAGTATTAGTATTATTAGTTACTTATTAGTATTTTCCTTAGAAAAGACAACTCCTCCTCAACAAATTTTGGAGAGCAAATACTAAAGATCCGATCAGTTAAAGAAATGATCAAACCAATTTTTACTTGGCGAGCGTGACCGGAACTTGTTGAGGAGGAGTTGTCTTTTCTAAGGAAAATACTAATAAGTAACATGTATCCAGAATGGTTAATTAACCAGACTTTTTCAAAAAGAAGAAAAAGGTTTCTAGAGATTTCTAAGGAAGTCTTGGAGACAACTCGGGAGAAGGATGTTTTTTGTTCCTTACCATATGTACCCGGGCTAAGTGAAAAACTTAAAAGAATTTTACAAAGCAATGGTCTAAGGGTAGCTTTAAAGAGTAATAATACTTTGGGTAGTTTTCTAAATTCTGGGAAGGATCTAACTTCATTGGGGCAACAAAGTGGGGTTTATCAGATCCCATGTACTTGCGGAAACTCATATGTGGGACGTACTAACCAGAGTTTGGAAATGAGATTATTACAACACAAAGATTCTATTTCTTCGGCTTTAAAGCAAGATTCTAAGTCTGAAGATTTCACTTCAGCCCTTTCAGAACATATTTTTAATTTTCCAGACCATTTTATTTTGTTCGAGAATGTCTCTTTGATTTCTAGGGATCGAGGTTTAAAGCAAAATTTTCGTGAAACTCTTGAAATAAAGAAAATCTTATTCAAGAATATTGCTTTGAATCGGGATACAGGTGAATATGGGCTGGACTCTATCTATGATAATTTATTAAAATCTGACAGAGTAAAGTTCAATTCACCCAATGTAGTTGACCTTTGTCCAAATGTTATATCATTGAACGCTAATGAACCGAATCCAAGAAGGTCAAAGAGAATAGCTTCCGCCTTTGCTTTGAAAAGAATTAGAGATTCAAACAATATGTAGTGTTATTTGATTTAGTATATAAACTTTTGTTTTAAATTGTTTTATTTTAGTTTTACTACTGATGACGGTCACTGTATATGTGACCGAAATATCTGGTATTTTTGTGAATTTCTATCACTGTTATAAAAAACACTGTCTATTAAAAGGATTTTATCCCTATTTGAACTTTTATTTATCTTTATGGTAAAATAAAAACACACGGGATCAAGAAAGCCCCAGTAAAAAAAAAATTAGACAGTATGCGACATTTTATCGATTTTATGAATGTAATGAAGTAAAAATATTGTTTTTATAGCGTATAGTTCAGTAGAAGCCATTACCAAGAATGTCGTCATTTTGTATATCCTGACGTAGAGATTCAAAACTGAACAGATCTACATCATCAAAGCTGAATCATATATACACATCATCATATATATCAATGACTTGGTACTGTTCTCTATAGTGCATAAACTTTCAGTGTATGCACTATATTCCTTTGAAGACGGGAGTTGGTTGTAAAGTTTTTAGATTAAGAGATCAAATGAGGTAAAAAGGTGGAATTTCTGTTACTATTTTGAGGTAACGAACTGTATGTAAGGACCGACTTGGGTCAATAGTAACCGGAACTCTATAAAAGAAATTTCGATAATAATTAATGCTCTAAAAGAATTAGCTTTTTATGGTGATTCCAAATAGGCTACGTAAAATTCTTTAAGTTTAACGTCACCAGTCAAAGGATAGGACCCTGAGAAAATATGTCTAATTTTGAAAAAGCAGGGAAACACCCCCGAAAAGGCAAGTATTCTTAAGAAAAATTACACCATTAGATTCAGCACATTAGAAAACCCTACTGTAGAGGTTTCAAGCTCCTATCTACAAGAATGTTAAATTTTGCATTTTTTCCCACAAGAAAGATCATAGAAGCGTACTTTTTTTCTTTTTCTTTTTTTTGTCCCTTTGTTCTTCCCAGGGGTGATCGCGTCGAATCGAAGGTCCTAGAAGATCGGAAGAGCATTTCCTGCCCTGTTGTGACACCAAATTACGATTTTATCCCAAAAAGAACCAATTTGCTATCGACTAATATTCTAAGACAGCCAAATCGGTATAGAATTGTAAAAAAAGAAAAAAGAAAAAATTCAAGCTTCCCAGTTGCAGAGAAAGTATTGCCGTCTGGTGGCGCATTCGTTCCTGAAAAGTCACGTAGTCCAAACAAGATAAATGGTTAATATGGATCCTTATCTTAATGCTTAATTTAACTAAGTTGATTCATTTGATTTTTCGTAAAATTAACTTCAGCGATGTATAATTGCGCATGAGCTATTATGAAGGAGGGGGGGGGGGGGTCAAGCTGTAGGTGGGGGTGTCAGATGACTAGAAGAACGTATTTCAATGCCCACATTGTAAAACTCTCCATGAACTTTCAGATAAGTACAGAAGTAGGTGTGTGGCGGGGGGGGGGGATTTATATCTCATCTTCCTTTATTTAGACTAAGCCTGATTAAAGGTGTTGCGGGGTGATACCTCCCTTGTTCTTGCAGAAAAATGTTTCTGACATGTGCTTTAAAGCCTTGTTTAACTAAACCTAATTGGTTCATATCAAGCTCAGTAGTAACCGAAACTCTAAAAAACGGAAATTTGATACCAATACGGAAATTAAAAGTTCTAGTGCCCTTTTTAAGTGACCGAAAAAAATGGAGGGCAACTAGGCCCCCTCCCACGCTCATTTTTTCCCAAAGTCACCCAATTAAAATTTTTAGACAGCCATTTTGTTCAGCATAGTCAAAAAATATAATAATTATGTCTTTGAAGATGATTTATCCCCCACTTTTCCCGGGGGAAGGGCTGCAAGTTATGAACTTCGCCCAATGTCTACACATAGTATTGGTTATTGGGAAGTATACAGACGATTTCAGGGGGTATTTTTTCTACTAGTGGGGAGGGGAATGTCGGGGGTTACGTGGGAGGATCTTTCCATGGAGGAAGTTTTCATGGGGGAAGGGACATTGCTATGAAGGGGGTGCCGGATTCCCCAGCATTATTTAAAAAACGATCAGAAATTAAATAAAAAAACAAGTTTTCAGCTGAAAACTTTTCAACATCAAAACTTAAAACGAACAGAAACTATTACGAATATAATTGGGTTCGCCCCCTAGTCCATACCTCGCTCTTTGCGCTAAATTTTTTTTAGTGCTTTCATAAGAGTTATTTATTTTAATTAACGGCCTTTGTGATTAAGGGGTCATTCTTAAAGAATTCACAAACAAATTCGAACTTTAGCGTAAAGGGCGAGGTATTGACTAGGGGGCGAACCCCCCAATATACGTAATAAAAAATACGAATATAGAAGTTCGTTACCTAAGTTAATTCGTAACTTATGTATACTTATTACTAATAAAAACGTTCGCAAATAAAATTAAACAACTTTCGAGAAAGACATTTAGCCAAAAAAAAGTAAAATTAATATGCAAGTTTCGTTTTAATTATTCATGTACGGTGAGCCAAAAACAAAACCTGCATTAATTCAAAAACGTTCAGAAATTAAATAAAAAAACAAGGTTTCATAACTGAAAGTAAGGAGCGACATTGAAACTTAAAACGAACAGAAATTATTCCGTGTTTGAAAGGGGCTGTCCCCTCCTCAACGCCTCGTTCTTTAAGCTAAAATTTGACTCTTTCTCCCAAACTCTATTTTTTAAAACAATAAAAAAAAACTTTACCGTAAAGAGTGAGGCGTTGAGGAGGGGACAGCCCCTTTCAAATACGGAATAATTTCTGTTCCTTTTAAGTTTTAATGTCACTCCTTACTTTCAGTTAAAGGAACTTGTTTTTTGTTTATTTAATTTCATTAAAGTATACACAGTGATGTTTAAGTGCGCATCAGCTATTACGTAGGAGGGACGGCGCGTCATTTTGTAGGTGGGGGGGGGGGCAGATGCCTCAATGAGCAAATTGTAAAGCCAAGATATCCTAACTCTTATTTGGCGTTCAGATAAATATGGAATGAGTTTTGGGCAGGGAAGAGGGGTAGAAACTGATTTGAAACCTCTCTTCATTTACCAGAATATTTTGTATTGGTGCTGGGGGTGGGTGGGTGGGTATTAGTGCCCCTCAAACTGCGACAACATCTTTTCCTATTTATATACAGTGTTTCAATGTGTTAAAACCTTATTGTAGAAGTTTCAAGCTCCCACCTACAAAAATGTGGGATTTCGCATTTTTTTTTTCGATAAATAGGATCACGGATTCGTGTTTATTTGTTTCTTTGTTTCCTCACGAATGACTACATCGAACCCATAGTCCTAGAAAATCAGAAGACGGTGGGAGCATTTCTAACCCAAATATGGCTAAATTGTTATCCATTGAAAATTCTGAGATGGCCAATAGATTTGTAGTTATTGAAAAAGGAATATATAATTCCCAGTTTCAGAGGTGTTAAAGCCACGTGTTGGCCCATTCGTTCTTGAAAAAGTAGCTTAGTTCATGCAAAACAAACGGTTAATATACACACTTATTTTAAAGCTAGATTTAATCAAGTGGATGCAGATTATGTTTGATAAAATTCTGTACAGTGAAGTATAGTTTGGCATCAGCCATTATGGAGGAGAGTCAATGGGTTGTTTCAACAACTCTTTCTGTGAGCATTTGGGTGAATATAGAAGAGGGTCAGGGTAGGAGGAAAGTAAAAATTATTCTGTAAACTCCCTTCATTTGGGTCAAGCGTGAACATAGGTGCGGAAGGATGATAGATCATCCTCCTGTTCATTCGTAAGAGTTCAGCGTAGTTGATTTTGTAGTTTATTACTCTTCTTAGTCTTGTTTTATCTTTACTGTACCCCATTTTGTCGAATCTGAGCAAAAATTGAAACTACCAATGCGACCCTTAATTAAATCTGTGCGCATGAACAAGTTGCTCTTTCGAGTTTTATATTTACCAATACCAATTTCGTCAAAATTCGGTCAAAATTGGACTTTTCCCCTGAAATTAAACCAAATTGTAGATCAGAAAAAAAAAACGATTGATCATTTCTAATCTACCCATATACTACATATAAAGGATCTAATTCAAACAACTATCATAATTTTTAGTTAAGCATGGACAGTGGCGGAATGTATATAGCAACTAGTTGTACAGATCGTACGCTTTGTATTTATGACTACCTGAGTGGAGAGTGTGTGGCAACAATGAGTGGTCACTCGGAATTAGTTACTGCTCTACGTTTCACTGGTCTTGTTGCAAAATATTTTTTCTTTCTTAACACAAAATATAAAATTCCAAGTCCCATTCATATCTTGCTTATACCTGAACATGGTTTTAAAAACAATCAGGAATTAAATTAGAAACAAAAATCAACTGAAAGTAAAGAGCAACATTAAAACTTAAAACAAACATAAATTATTCCGTATATGAGGGCGGGTGCCCCCTCCTAATTTCTGTAATACTGCTCCTTTCTTTCAACAGTAAAAGTTTTTTTTACTTAATAGGTAACTAAAGGTGACCAGGCTACTATAGAATGCTGTGGTATAGGTCATCCAGAATCAGGGATTTGCATATTATGGCCACCAAACTCTTATCTGTAGTAATTTCTGTTCGCTCTGAGCATGCTGATATTTTCACTGTTAAATTACTGGACAAAAAACTTTAATGTTACGGGTCTTAAATAAAGAATTCTCTGCTTTATTTTACCTTTTGACGGCATAAAAAGTGTCCATTTGGTGAAACTATAACTAAGAATTTGTTAGATATTCGTTAGATATTCCCCCCTTCTTTTCAAAAGTTATTTTTATTTATAATAAAGAATTTCAAATATATACGCCAAAAATTTTATAAGAATACTTTCAACTTGACCTTTCATTAATAAATTGTTTCACGGAATAGAAACCCAGGAAACCAGTAAATAAAAATCCGTTGGAGACTAGGCAAACTCCAAATGCCAAGGAAGCTTAACAAAGGCTCAATTTTTAATTCAGAAAATTCTTTCCCCTAAAAGAAGGCTTTACTAAGCTGAATTCAGGTAGGAGAGTGCTCTATACTCACCGGGACGAAGGCTGAATAAGAATGGATTTCATTGCATTGTTCCTTGGATGGACAAAGGAAGGAAAATATAAGCTGAGAAACAAGGCCGAAAATTCCAATACATCCCGCAATTATTTCTAATCGTCTTTGGCTCAGATAATTTTCCAATAATTTGTGCCGTTCCAGAACAATTGTTGTTAGAGCAAAAACCATTCCAAAAACAACGCTGAAATAAAATAACAGAAGCTAGTTTAATAGTATATAAAGACTCAGAAACACCAACACTAATATGAAAAAAAGCACGTAAAAGCCTGGAAAGTTTGACATTTTTTAGAGACATTAAAAAGGAGAAGCCATGCACAGGGGGAGCTAAGATTGGCCGCTGAGGAGGAACGGATGTAGTTATTTTGATCACGCACGGGGGGTATAAGCGAGTCAAAAATAGTGATAAAAAAAAACCGGCAATTATATCCCAATAATGGTAAAAAAAAAGAAATTGAGGAATTTAAATGATAATGAAATGTACTGGATAAAAACACATTAGTGATGGGGATGGTAAATCGGATTGACAATCGGTAGAGTCAAAATTTTTCTAAAGTCACTATCGGAATCGAGCAAATTTCCTCAATCCCAAAACGATTGTATTTTTAAGTATATTCAAAAAAATAGAAGAAAACGACAGTGTCAAGTGGCCTTTTTATGCAGATATACCCATTGGTTTGACTTTCAGTTAGTCTCTTATTGAAGATGCGCTATTTTTCTTATTATATCAATATTTGATTGTCTCTCCTTTTTGAATGAGGTCGCACCTGTCTGAATTATCATAGCTTTATAAATTTGCAGAATTTTGCAATAAAATAAAATATTCTGAAAACCCCCAGATTAACGAAAACTTTTAAATGGAAAATGTGGGTAAAATTGGAGCAATCTGGATATTCTTTGAGGGGGTATTCTCAAAAAGGTCCATGAAGGGGTTTAAATCCTTATTTATTTAAGAATCCTAACTTTAAGAAGATTATACAAGAATAGCCGTTTGTAGGGACCGTTGTTCCCTGTCGCCCTTTGGTGCAATCAATTCATAGAATGCCCAAACTTACAATTTTCATGAGCTACCGTACATGTCCCACTTAAGCTGCAATTCCTAGTCACTGTAAGGTCAACTTCAGTGGCTTCATATTTCACCTTTACTTCACTTTGGAATTCCATCACTAACGTTAATCTAAACTACTTTTTTTATTTTTTGTGTTTTCTCTCTCAGTCTTTTAACAGTATTTGTTCACTTTTTTTTTATTTTTTTTTTTTTTTTTTTTTTTTTTTTTTTTTTTTTTTTTTTTTTTTTTTTTGTCATAACATGACTGCAGTCACTAAGATAGCATTTTCTGCTGTTCTTCAGATTAATACTCTGTTCCTACTGCTCCTCAATCTCCCTTTCTTTTTAACCTTTCTTTCTTTCCTTCAGTGCAATTTTCCCCACCCTCCTGTATTTCTAATTCATTCCTCCTGCTTTTCAATCTCCGTATTTTTATTCTCTCTCTTTCTCTGTAGTTTCTCTCTTCTTCTCCCAGTCCTTCCTATTGCTTTAACTTTATTTTAATTCGATGGGACGCACGGTCACTAATTTTGACACAATTGGGTCAAGAGAAAATTGATAGTATTTTCAAATGCTATTAAACATACTAATCATACTAAAACATATTAAACATACTAAAATGAAAAAAGGGGAAATTCAGCTGTCACCAAATATGAAAATATAATTCAAAATTCTGTGGCAATTTTTTTCTAACAAAAATGTCAAAAAAATCTAATGTAAAAATCAGAAAACGAGACAAAATTAAACATGCAAAAACCTTGTTTAAAAAAAACAGTAATAAAGAGACATTAAACTTCAAAATAAACCTTACTTGTTTTTAGGGAGAGGGGCAAGAACACCCTTCAACCTCATCACTAAATAAAAATATGACATATTGATAACAAAGTACACCCAGTTCAGCCAAGAATCAGGACCGGAAATCGTAACCAGAACTGTGAGACGGAATCAGAATCAGAAAAATTTCGGCATTACCCCATCACTAAAAGATATACAGTACGGGATAAATTCAGGGAGGGGCATGACACAGTTAACTCATTAGAAGCTAGTATTAGTTTCCTTGTAAATAGCAGTTCTATTTTAATTCCAAGGGTAGCTGTTGAAATGTTAAATTCAAATTGCCTTAAAATAATCACGTTTACATGGCTGTTGATTTTCATGGTATTAAAACAGTGTTTGGGTGTTTCGTCACCTATCTATGAGCGGTTTCGAGTGGTGTTTCGGTGTATCTACAGGTGTTTCGAGCACCTATCTATCTAAGGCACAATCAACGAGTAGTAATAAAGAGGAAACATTAGGATACAAAACGTTGTCAGTGACCGGGGAAGTTTCAAGGAAAATTACTAAGCAATTTTGCAATCTCAGGTTTTATATAATCTAATTTGGTTAGATGCATACACATCTAGATAAGAATGGTCTCCGTTATGCATATATGAATTATACCAGGTAGAAACCCAAAGCACGAGCTATTTGGCCAGGCATTCCTTAATATCTTAATTTTTTACGATTTCATCGCAATTTTATTTTTTTGCATAATTCACCTTTTCCAATGTCTTTTATTTTATTTGTAACACCCCTCCCCCCCCCAATTTTAGGCAGTCCAAGAGATAAATTCTGGTGTTCATAATACTATATATATTGAAAGCATTATGCGCATGCGCTGTCCACAAAAAAAACAACAACAACAAAAATACTGCAAGAATAAAGAAGCATTTTAGCTTAAATTTAGAATCCAGGCACGGTTCTTTTAAACTCGAGAAAGACCTAATGTCATGTTCAATTAACTTTACAGCCTAAAGAGAAACAACAAAGAAAATAGATTTGCTGCAATTCAAAAGTAGCATTCGTATAAAACAAGAAAAAGAGGCAATCTCTGCTGTAGGTGACAACTCTTTTCCCCTGCAAAGTGTTAAGTTAGACCGCTCCAGGGAATCAATGCATAAAAGATGTTAAAATACACGACACTCGGGATACTTGGCAAAAAACACACTTAAAGCCTCAGAATTCCTAGAAAAATCATCTGACCTCTCTTCCAGTTAGGAACATAAATATCACGCTTTGGAACACAAGAAAATTGGAGTCAGGACACTTTAATAAATTCAAATGAACTGGTATAATTCCTGTACAAAAAATCACTAAAATGTCAGACATGAATTTTTGGGATATAATTCTTACCGTTTTCGAGAGTTTCTTTGGACAAATCTTCCTATTAAAGCATATTCCCAACCCATCACGCTTTTGTGAAAGTAGCTATATGAATACAATAGGGTATGCTACATTCAGAGTTTTTCCACAATAAGAGGAAATCTATCACCCCACATAAAACATACCGGTTACTTAGTCCAAATACATTCCTCCAAACGATGCAAAATTAGGGACAAATACCCCCCCCCCCCCGGTATCTTTACCTAAAGGACCTTTCAACAGATGTTAAAAACACTTGGGCCTGAAAAGGACTTTTTGAGGCTTCAAACATCCTTCCCTCCCCCACTCACAAAAGCATTGACCCCTCCCTTTAATATATCATGTAAAATAGTACAGTGCTGAATATAAATTTATGTAACCTTGAATGAAATGAATGATTCAAATGAGGCTTAAAAGTCATTGCGTGTAATAACCATTCGTTTACTATGGACTGCTCTAATTCTTTGGGAAGGGTGCACCATCCCGCATTTTTAGGGCCTCTGAAATCACGAGGCTAAATAAATAGCTTTTCTATATTACCAAATCGGTTGGAGTTCCCATAATTTTTACTCGAAAGAATTTTGGCCCTATTCAGGCCAAAATTGCACCAGGAAGTGTAAAAAATAATCACTTAGCTAGGTGCTATTAATTTCTTACCTAAAAAGGCCACAAGAACTTTCAATTTTAGAGCTTTTTTTTAAACATTTTGCATATGATGGTGTAATTTCTATCACCGCCCCCCATTTTTTTTTTGGGGGGGGGGTGTTAATTCTTTTTTAAAATTATGCAATTTTTAACGCTAATAAAGTTTGATAGGTAAATTTGAAATTAATACAATTTTACATATTTGGAGTCAGGATCAAAAGAAAATATTTTGATGTTCATGTTGTTATCAATATTATTTTTTTTTTCATATAATTGGTTACTATTGGCAAAGGTCACTCTTTATTTACAGTCCGTTCCGAAGAAATCGATTTGCCTTAATATCCCTTGATATTACTGTATTCATAGTATATATTGATATCACTGTCAGTATTGAGATTCCTTGGTATTGTGCCTTGATGTCGAACTACTACTACTACTATTAACAACTCACCGCAGCACCAAGCCGTCTGAGGCCAACACAGCTACGCACGCTCCTCCTCCATCCCAATCTATTCAAAGCCTCCCTTTTTACACCCGCCCACGAAGTTTCCATTTCCTTTAAATCTTTCTTTTTGACGTCCTCCCAACCCAGACGAGGACGACCTGCTTTCCGTTTAGCCCTAGACGGTTGGCCGAAAAGAACAATCTTCGGCAATCTGTCATGTCGCACTGACGGGAAAAGATGCAGTCAATCTGAAAAAGGAGGCAAGGTGTTCTTTTAAGGTTTAATCATTGAGCTACATTTAAGTTGCTTAAGGAGTCTAACGTCATTCCACCCAATGACCATTATCTCTATAGACTTTAGTATTATTTTAGAAAGGGTAGAGGATGCGTCGACCAAATTTTCGACTCTTAGGTTAATAATTGGGAAGTCCCTGAGTCATCAAACTCCGTTAGTTCTCAGTTTTATAGATTACGAGCAAGCTTTCGATTCAGCTAATCAAAGAGCTTTAGCGAAGGTCCTAAATACATTAAAGCAATTAGTGCTATGCACGAAAATAACATTGCTGCGGTTGAGGTAGAAAATGAGGTTAGTAGCTGGTTTCGTATTAAATCAGGAGTTAAGCAGGGTTGAGTTCTATCCCCATTTATATGGATCATTTTGATGGACTTTGTCCTAAGAAGCACAGCAAAGATAATGGGAGAGCACGGAGTCTAATGGGTAACTAAAACTACCCTGGACTTTAAGCATCCTAGATGAAAATGTTAGCAAGACAACTTTTAGAGGTTTTGCAAGTTCAGGGTGCAAGAATAGGTTTGAAAATTAATCCTAAGAAGACTAAGTCACTAAGACTAGGAATAAGTGAAGGTGAAAAAGTGATCAAGTTGGTGAAGTTGAGTTGAGTGTCAAGTTGGAGATAAAGTTGGAAAGATGAAAAGATCGATCAAGTTAAACAGCTTCACCTACCAATATACTATTATTAGTAGAAAACGGTGGGTGCAGTGAACATGTTAAAAATAGAATAGCCAAGGCCCAGGGTGTTTTTACATAGTCTTGAAAAAGTTTGGAAGAACCAAGTCTATAAACCGAAATTGGAATATTGTAAGCAACATTGGTGACAGTGGTCAAGTATGATTCTGAAGCGTGGGCACTCCAAAAAACGGAGGGGGATTTGCTAGATGTTTTCCAGAGAAATTGCCAACGGATGGTTTTGGGTATCCGTCTGACTGACCCTATTTCAAACCGTAGGCTGTACAGTAAATGCGGTGCAATCCCAATTTCTAGGACTATAATCAGAGAAAGGGTAAGATGGCTAGGACACCTTCTGCGGATGAAGGATGACAGATTGCCAAAGATCTTCCTTGTCGACCAACCATCTAGGGCCAAACGAAAAGCAAGTCGTCCCCGAATGGGGCAGGAGGATGTCATAAGAAAAGATTTAAAGGAAAAGAGAATTTCCTGAGAGGGAGGCTTTGTATAGATCATGAGGGAGGAGGAGCGTGCGTAGCTGTGTTGGCCTCAGGCGGCTTGCTACTGCAGTGAGTCGTTATTGTATTAGTAGGCTACGTGGTGCATTATCCAGAAAGTCTCAAATGCTGTTAATTTTTCCTTCATTATTTCAGCTGGCTCCCCAGAAAAATACATAAATATAACTTAACTTCTTTGTGTACCTTAATTGTAGTTAAAAAGAATAAAGCATGTGTTAGATGTTCCCAGAGTATTTAATCAACATTTTTATTTTTATTTAAGCGACCACACCCATTTTAATATCTCAGAAGAGGAGTCATCGTATCCTGCATAGCAGTATCATTTCCCTTTGCAGATGCCAAAACATGTACAATACACATAAAAAAGAATTGAATAAGGATGATCGTAGAAATTACGGCGGGAAGAATTTTATGAGTAAATTGAAAGTTAAATATGCCTACTATTTATTTGCGTTTGTGGTTGTGGACACAAGATAACTGTCTAAAACTATTTGAGGTGTTTCAAAAAGGCAGGTAAATTCGAAGGACAAGGGCGTGGTTTACTTGCCCTATCTATGGCTCTCCAAATGAGAATTCAGTTTTGTTTTCTTTCGATACAGTAAGCTTTTGTCAAACCGGGGATATTTCTTTTTAGGGAGAAGAGGTGGAAGATGAGCAGCATCTATCTATACTACTATTAAATCCTCTTAGTTTGGCTTATTTGATAGAGTACCATTCATACTTTATAATTCTGTGAATAATTACTTAATCGGCTACATCCGTATTCTGCTATCTTTTCTACATAAAAGCAAGGACTTATTTATTAAGTCTCTGGGAAACTACTATAAATTCTAAGCCAGTTTTAGTCCCTTCCACCCGTTTTATACTTACGATCCTATTTATTTTCATCAAAGTTGGCAATCTAGGATTATAGTCAGGGAGTTCATAGGAATCAAAGCGACTATGAGCAGTAGCACATTGAACAGTACATATTTTTAACCCAAGTTCCATTTTTCCGACAAGACACCTTATCAACTGCAACATTTTTTGTCAGTGCTATTGATAGACTGACTATTTCTCAGCACCAAAGTAGATTTTGCGTGATCCTGACTCCTTATCCGATTTTTAAACCAGCGTCATATCTTTACCAAATTGATATCTTAATGGATGTAGTGCACTAAAAAAAACACGCTGTATATAATTTGATACATACTTTGATTATATAATTTGATATATAATTTTTTTAAATAATTTGATTATATAATCTGATTATAATTTGATTATATAACTTGATTACACCAACTTTTATTTCACATACGGGAACAGTTTAGCATTTCAGAATTTGTAAAAATAACCAGATTTACATAGCTATGGCAACGTGAAGTGTTGCGGCAACCTTTTGAAAGTCATCGGGAAAAGTGTTGCAGAGGCAATACTTTGATCCTATTTCTTTGCCATCGATTAAATGCCAACCGATAAGATGTCAACCCGTCAAAACTTTAAAATTGGTATACCTCAAGAAGAAGGAAAAGAAAGAAATGAAGACATGTGCCTTAAAGACAGTCCAAAAAAACGCTCTGTTCTAAAAACCGCCCTTATTCTATTTCCTGACATCCGGTCAGCTTTGTTAGTTACAAAATTCACCATACATACAAGCTAACGCTTTATTACTTCACCTTAAAAGGTAGTACCTAACACAATCTATGATGTTATTTCTAGAATTAGAGCATGCACAAGCTGAGGCTGTATCCTTCTGCCTCAGAATTTAACAACTATGAATTAATTCCTATTGGTAAAAAGTAATTAAAATTTATGCCTATCACTGATTGATTTCCACATAAACAATTTGCTAATCATTGCAAAAGAACGTCATTGTGTTTCTTTATCATTTATAAACATTGCCTACTCACTCACAAAAAAACAAATTTTCCCATCCTGAAATATATTTAAAACCAATTAAAGGTAAATAAACTATTACAATTAGGTAGCCCTTCGTCCCTGAGGATGAATAACCTTTACGATTCTTGCAAACAAGGACTTCTTTGTGATAGAGGACGAATCCCTAAAACTTAAACTTTGAAGCCTGCTAGTATCTGGGCTGTAAAGTTCAACGACCTAAAATTTCTTGATTAACGTATATTTGGCTCTAGGAACTCTCTTATCAAATTTCAAATAAATGGGGACACTTTAGTGTGGATGGTAGGTGGTACTCAGAAACGGTTGGTTCAAAAAGATGCAACATGTGAACCTTGTGAGATGGGAGGGGCGGGAGAAGCTTATGGAGGGACTGAGGTCCTACTTTCTGCCTCATGGTCGTTTTTGAAACAAATCAGGTCTTTGCTCATTTTTAGCACTGTCAATATCCAATTTTTTTGCGACGTGTACCAAAACAAAGAAGTTGTCAGCCCCTCGAAGTTTTCAGAATGGCGTATTTCATGAACGAATATTTACTATGAAAAATGATAAAGTATAAATTCATCCAGGAGCATTGAACAGCATTAAAACGTAAACTGTTTTAAACTGTTTTTGTTCAAAAGACCTTTCGTGTCGTTGAAGAACTTTCTAATATCAATATCAAACTAAGAAAGGAGCAAAGAGGAACCTCCAAGTTCTTTAGCAGTAAGAGGAATATTAAAGCTCAGGAGGTACATATGATACCATTCCTCTGCCTCTGTCCCAAGAACAGGAAAAAGCAATAGCAAACTTGACCAAAATCAAATATGACTAGCAAATGGTAGCCCTTTCGGACACGTGGCAAAATTCTTCTTTTCGGAGCTGAAATATTTCGATTTAACATTTTTAAAGAGATATTTAGGCGACGGAGCCAGGAAACTGTCAGACATTTTAAGCTCTTTCAGGTCTTATCGTAACTTCAGGTTGAAACTGCAGCCTATTGGGTTGCCTGCTTAATTGGAGCTTTCCACCCGAAAGTTGAATAATTCAAACACAACAAAAAGAAAAAAGAAAAATGACAACAACAAAAAGAGTCCTTTGTAAACGATCCATGGATATTAGAACTTATTTTTGCAATACAGCGCATTAAATTCAGCTTTCAAATGTCTCTAAACTGTAGTGGTAACATCACATCGCTTTTCTATGGCCATTGCGATATTCTTTTACTAGTGTATTTGAGGTGTTCATTGTAGAGAAAGACAATACGTTTAAGCAAAGTTTAGAATAGATTCATACAAATTGGATTCTCAAAAATGATTTAGCAATTAATGGTCAAAGCAGTACTCGTCATTCTAGGACTCTAATCCTTGTTTATTAGAAAATTTTCTTATGACTAATCCCATGTTGTTTTACTGCAAGTTTGATGGAAGTTTATATTACGAAATGGGAAAAAGACGTGGCTAATATTGTGTACATACGATTTAATAGCTAACTAGCCAAATAAATGAATTTGTGGCGTTTTATAGTGTTGCAGTGGCATTTGCTACAGTATTCACCATCATTATTTTGACAAAAGTTGAAATTTATTATTGCTGGATGAGAGTTGGTGCATGAATGACAAGTCATTCTTGGACAAAGCCACTTGATGCCAGCTATACGCTTCTCCTCCATGAATGATGTTCAATTATGGATTTTGTGGGGGAAGGCCTTGAGAGCATAAAAAATTAGGGAAATCCCCTGTGTTCATCCTACTTATAAATGTTTGCTGCAAATGGTTCTTACTGCAAATAATTCTTAATTGTTAGCGCGAATAATGAGCGCAGGCATTATATATATGACATTGTCCTTACAGAAATATCACGTTCTAGGATTTTTATTTCTTGGACCAGTTACTTGATTCTTGGGAAAAAGAGTTCACTATTTTCGAGTAATTACGTTAGGGATGAAGCTAGATTGAGATTAAAGAGACAAGCTTGTCAACGACTATAGAGAAATTCCTACAGTCAGCAGTATGGCACAAAATTTAGTTGAATAGCCCCCCCCCCCCTCCTACTCCAGCAGATCAGCTCTTACCAAGTTGAAGCTTTCAAGGGTGGATCCCTTTCAATTGGGTTACTTTGAATTATTTTATCAATTATGATAGAGCTTGTATGAAGGACAAAAAAATAAAAAAACTGTATTTGTACAGATTTACTTATTTCGTCCGCTTCCTTCTTTTTTTAATAATTTGGAGTTAGGACCGTTCAATGGCTCGATACTGACAAATTAAAGTGAATTCAATTGAATAAAAGCTTTTTAAGACTTAAAATATTTAAAATATTACAAATGAAATGTTACATATTATTATATTCATAGGGTACCTACTTCATTTTTGTTGTAGTCGGTACCGCACCCTTAGACAAATATATAGGCTATATGCATAACTGTTGGAGAGTACTTTATATACATGCTTCTGTAATCCCCGTTGCTACATTGCACTGTACTCTGTAGCATCTTCTTTTTCCAAACATGAAACACATTTGATACCGCGCGAACTGACCCTGGGAATATACGTCAGAACCTTAGTTTAGTTGCTAGTGGTCGGACAAAAAAAACAATAAGTTTTTCCATAAGCTTCTCGTGATGTGTACATTGGAATCGCGTGTGTGCGAAGGCGGAGTATGAATCTTGTGTGGTTTTAAATACGTTTCACATTATTTAACGGAGAGTACAGCCTTTGTCAATACTGTATACTCTGTCTACTGTGCTACATCGTTATGAAAATACCGCTGATATAAATACAATTGATTAAATAAAGAAAAAAAGCTATAGATTTTTCTTAGATAGGCTCTCTAGATAGACTATAGATGTATTATAGGTATTCACTTTTATCTCCAATTCAGCTTATACAAAATACCTGTATCTGTCAAGACTCCAGCGAAACCACCATTCCTGAATTGATCCGTCCGAAGTAACAAAAAGCCATCTCCAGAAAGGCATGGTAAAGATATGCTCAAAGAAAACCTATAACAAAAACCACAGTTAAAACCTAAAGGGGAGAAGAAGTAAGATAACAACCAATGATTGGCCCTGAAGACTCGTTAGAAAAAGTTCAAATACTGTTTTAAGACACTATTGACTCCCCCTCCAGGAAAATCATATTTACCCCCCCCCCCAGGATTTGACTTGTTTGCACGTGTGGCACCTATGTACGGACCATGATGGAAATCATGGCATTTCCCCTGACCCCTGTGTAGTTAAAATTTATCTTATATCATAGATAAATGAACACTTTATTGTATGATCTCTTTTAAAGAAAGCCACCTATAAAAATCTACATTCCATTACATAAGTTCTCATGCTCTGCCTCATTGAAATCTGCTACAATATTGTTTTTTTATTCTAACTCCAATTCGCTATAAGAGAAAGCTGGGCAAATAATTAAATAAAAAATGATTTTCAAAGGTGTTTTGTAATCCCCTTTCATATAATGTCGTCACCAATGGTTTGAAATGAATTTGTCAATAGCTTTTCAGCCCTCAGTAGCGAACCTAAACAAATGGATTTCCCAATTTCGTTGTTATAATTGTCTCGTTTTTTATTTTTTGTTTTCTGCCAAGGTCCTGTGGCATTTGTTCACAATAAACTATACATTTACCTATACATCCACTATCAACCCTATTTGTATAGATAGTGTCCCAATTTTAGAGTAAACTCCTTTCTTTGATAAATCTCTTATGTGTGTAGTAAGGTTACACAAGAATAATAAAGTATTCTTCTAATTACAATAGCTATACGAACAAATTGTTGTGAAATATCACGAAACAGAAGTCATTCTGCATTGATTTTTCCAAAATTTTCAAGATAGTAGAATATCGATCTCATGAGTAAAGACAAACTTATCTGGTTTTTCTGCTGTTACAAATATATCGTCAGGAATGGAAAAATAATCTCAAAACTGTTCGCATATGAATTGATATCTGCCACAGTCGTTGCATTGCAGCAACATAAATAAATACAAAGAAGAGCGACTGTTTTACAGTTTAACAATTCTTTCAGGCAAGCTGACAGGGAAGGCAGGTCTTTTTGAAAATTATCCATTTGGCAACGCCTGATTAGTTACAACTAATCATACGTTGCCATTGGGACAATTTTCAAAAGCACCTATCGTCCTTAACTCTAAATAACAAGTGATTATATTCTAGCTATCACATGGATTACTTTCTATGGTACTTGTATGATACCCCCTACCGCTCAAGCTGTTCATTCATTGACACATTATAGAACCGTTTTTTTTCGTTAATTTCTTTCAGCTTAGCGTGAGACAAGACAAAGAGAAGTGACAGAATAGATGGAAAATATATAATCTGGGCTATATATTTTCACATTAGGGGAAATGGGGGTAAAGTATTTGGACAGTGTGAAGTTAGAAAATAATTCTTACTACATAATATGCAGAATGATTGTACCTAACACATTAGGCATACAGACCCACTATACTTTACCCCCCCCTCCTCCTAATGTGCAAATATTTAACCCAAATTTGCTTCTAAAGTATTATATTTTTATCTTACTTTGGTATAGTTCATCAGAGTTGAGCGTCAGAGAAACATATTAAAATAATCAAACAGTTCGTGGTAACGAACTGTATAGTAAGAGCGATTCATCTCAATAGTAACCAATACTCTAAAAAACGGAATTTTAATATCAATAGATACATCAAAAGAATCTGATTTTTATGCTGATTTTAAATATATAAGTTTCACCAAGTTTACTCATATCAATCAAAAGTTGAGAGCCTGAGAAAATTTGGCTTATTTTCAAAAAAAAAAGAAGGAAAAAACACCCCCTAAAAGTCATAGAATCTTAATGAAAATCACACCATCAGATTCAGCGTATCAGAGAACCTTACTGTAGAGTTACAAGCTTATATCTGTAAGAGTTTTGACCAATGACTTGTCCCAGAATTCGGTAAGATCGAGGAATCACCAATTGAAAATTTTACCATTTTTTGGTTTGGTTAAATTTTATGTAAATTTGTTTATGTATAAATTTTTTTCTAATTTGTTACCTGCATGTTTTTCGGAACTTTATAATGAAAGGGAACATAGTAATGAAACTAGAAATGTTGAATTAGTTAGAACACCGGTTCCAGTTACTACCAGATCTAAATTTTCTATTAGGTATATTGGTCCTGAAGTATGGAACAGGCTTCCGGCGGAAGTAAAAGGTAAGAAGGTTCTTGAGGAATTTCGTGCTTCTTTGCGATGTATTTGTTTTAACCAGTATTGTAGACACGGATAAGCTGATTGATCTGAGAGTGATTGTAGGTATATGAAAGGAAGCATGATGAATCATAGAGTATGAGTGTTGAATTCCTTTAAGTTCCCTGTAAAAAAATGCATTATCCTTAGAATGTTGATTAATTGTTTAGTAGGGGTGGGGGAAGGGAGGAGGAGTCAGAGAGTATTATTTCCCCGAGGAAGTGTATAAGTAGTTGAAGTGTTCCTTTTTTTGGGTCATCCAAACACGCTAATATGCGTCGGGACCTATTTTGATATTGTTGGTATTATATGCAGTTTTGTTTTGTTAGCATTATATGGAGATTTGTATGTTTTTTTTTGTGACCCATTTGTTAATAAAAAAAAACAAAAAAAAAACTGTGGACTTTGTATTTTGTACCAGAAGAAAGATCACGGATGCGTGTTTATTTGTTTGCCTTTTATTTCTTTTCCCCAGGGGTGATCGTATCGACCCAGAGGTCCTAGAATTTTGCGAGAGGGCTTATTTGACCAGACATTAAAAGTTCTAGTGCTTTTTTCAATCAAAAACAAACAAAATAAAAATAGAATCACTTTCTACAAAAAAAACTGCGTTTTAGATGTCTTTTCATATTTTCAAAGATATTGGATTTTATTAGCAATCATAACCACATATGAAGTAATAAGTGACGTGGCATAATATCTAACACTGGTTTGCACTCATTACCATATATGACGTAATGAGTGACGTGACGTAAAAATTGGAAAAATCAATTTTTATTTTATTTTAGTTGTAGTTCAGAATCGATAAAGTTATAAACTGCAAACATATTCATAGACATATCAAACACATACATATATCCGAGTATTAATTTTAATCTTGTAATTTAAACTAGAAAAATACCTGAAAATTTTAAATCAGTTTTATTTTTAGTTAGGTTTTTAATTACATAAAGGACCGATATAGTTCATCATAAATGGTGTTTGTCAATACGTTTTTTTTATACAATTGTCCATTATTATGTAAAATGCAGTAATTTTTTGGGGGGTTTA
Source organism: Artemia sinica (assembly GCA_027921565.1). Classification (NCBI taxonomy): domain Eukaryota; kingdom Metazoa; phylum Arthropoda; class Branchiopoda; order Anostraca; family Artemiidae; genus Artemia; species Artemia sinica. The sequence goes on from CM051257.1 coordinate 28,107,593, forward strand.
ACAAAAAGTTATTTGTTAACTGAAACTAGAATAATTCCTGAAAATTAAAAAAAAAATAATTTTACTTAAATGCCAACTGCAAAAATATTTGTGATGTCTCGGCAATAATTTTCATTTTTTAATTCAAACCAGAAAAACACCTGAAAATTTAAAAAATTAGTTTGGTTTTTCTTTCACTTAAAGTGACTCGTTACGCCATCTTATCGGGTGTAATTACATTAATACATTAAAGGACGAACTATAGTTAATATTGACTGAAATCAAACAGTTCGTGGTAACGAACTGTATAGTAAGAGCAACTCGTCTCAATAGTAACTGAAACTCTAAAAAACGGAATTTTAATATCAATAGATACATCAAAAGAATCTGATTTATATGCTGATTTTAAATATATAAATATATATAGGGGCTTGCAAATTCTACATCAAGGTTCTCTGATTATGATGAATCCAATGATATGATCAAACAGTTCGTGGTACCAATAGATACATGAAAAGAATTAGATTTTTATGTTGATTTCAAATATATATGGTTTATCAAGTTTAGTCTTGCTCATCAAAAGTTACGAGTCTGGGAAAATTTGCCCTATCATAGGCAGCGTTCTAGCGCTGCCTAAGTAAAGAACGATGTGGGCGCAATATTTTTTTTTTTTTTTTTTTTTTTTTTTTCCATACCCGGGCACTTCGTATCGAAGGAGTTGTCGTAGAAACTTCGAACAGGGCTCATTCGATTGGAAATTGGAGTGGCTAGTGCCCTTTTTAATAGTTGAAAGTGATTGGAGGGCAACAAGCCCCCCCCCCCCCCGACGCCCGTCCTTCCCCCAAACACAGCCAATCAAAATTTTGAGATAGCCATTTTGTTCAGCGTAATTGATTTCCAGATAGAAAATATCTTTTTGAGGAGGACACTCCTTCACAACCCTCGGGGCAAGGGTTTTAAGTTATGCCCTGAGGGCATATAAGACCAATGTTGACAATGTACAGTTTATTATTTTTTTTCTTTAAAGCAGGGCACTTCATATAGAAGGGGTCGTCGTAGAGACTTCAAAAGGGGCTTCATTCGATTAGAAATCAAAAGTTCTAGTGCCCTTTTTACTAGTCGAGAGGGATTGGAGGGCAACTAGCCCCCCCCCCTCACGGCAATCATTCCCCCAAACACATCCAATCGAAATTTTGAGACAGCCATTTTGTTCAGCGTAGTTGATTTTCCAGATCTAAAATGTGTTTTTGAGGAGGACACTCCCCCTCAACCCTCAGGGCAAGGGTTTTAAGTTATGCCATGGGGGCATATAAGGAATTATTAGAAGGTGTTGTCGTAGAAACTTCAAAACAGGCTCATTCGATTGGAAATTCAAAGGGCTAGTTCTCTTTTTAATAGTCAAAAGTGATTGGAGGGGAACTATCCGCTCCCCCACGCCCACCATTTCCCGAAACACATCCAATCAAAATTTTGATATAGCCATTTTGTTCAACGTAGTTGATTTTCAGATAGAAAATATATTTTTGAGGAGGACACTCCCCAACAACCCTCAGGGCAAGGGTTTTAAGTTATGTCCTGGGGTACATAAGGTTTTTATAGAAGGCGTTGTCATAGAAACTTCAAAAGGGGCTCATTTGATTGGAAATTGAAAGGGCTAGTGCCCTTTTTGATAGTCGAAAATGATTGGAGGGCAACTAGCCCCCCCCCCACGTCCATCATTCAACCAAACACATCCAATCAAAATTTTGAGATAGCCATTTTGTTTAGCGTAGGCTAGTTGATTTCCAAATAGAAAATATGTTTTTGAGAAGGACACTGCCCCACAACTCTCAGGGCAAGGGTTTTAAGTTATGCCCTGGGCGCATATAAGGTTTTTATAGAAGGCGTTGTCGTAGAAACTTTAAAAAAGGCTAATTCGATTGGAAATGCAAAAGCTAGTGCCCTTTTTAAAAGTCGAAAGTGATTAGTAATATTTTCTGTTGTTGTTTAGACCAGGGCACTTCGTATTGAAGGAGTTGTCGTGGGAACTTCAAAAGGGGATCATTCGATTGAAAATAGAAAGGGCTGATGCCCTTTTTAAAAGTCGAAAGTGATTGGAGGGCAACTACTCCCCCTTCCACTCCCACCCTCCCATTTGCCCATTATGTTTAAAAACTAAATGTTGCCTTAAGATTAAATCAAAATGCACTGTGATAATACTAATTTCCAATAAGGCATCTCAGCATTATCCCAAGAACGACTGAGGGTATTATGTTCAAACTTTCGAGGCTACTTCTGCTCTTAAAATTTAACCAAATCAAAATTGTGTAAGTGTATCCAAGCTATCAAAGAGAGTAAACAAATTTTTTTGCGAATGGTATCAAGTTTTCCATTTCAGGTCAACTAGAGGAGGTATGAAACTAAGTTAAACAGTACCATTTGTGTCCAGATTTTTAAAATGGTTTATGTAGTTAAAAATCGCTGAAAACTTTTCTCCAGTATACAAATAGCAGGCCAAACTATAAAGTCTTAAAAACGAAAAGATTTAGAGTGTTATTTGGTTTTTCCCTGAAAAGACTATGTCAATATAAAACGAACAGAAATTAATTAAAACAACTTTTTCCACAAAATAAGTTTTTCAAAGAAAAGTAAAGAACTCAATTAAACAAAAAATGAGCAAAAATAAAATCAAATAATCTACCAAGCTCGAAGCTACCAAAAATCAGCATCGATAAGTAAATGAAACCCAAAACGAACAGAAATTACAATAAATAACTGAGTCAAACTCAAAACGAGCAGAAATTAACATAAGTTGGGCGCAAAACCCCTATGCCTTCCCAAGGCCAGAACAAAATTTGCACTTAACTGAAAAAATACAAGTGAATGTGCATTGCCAGTTTAATATACATACACTGATATTTAGTAATCAAAATGTTAAAATTATTTGATTTATTAAAGTTATAAAAGTAAAAACATTTATATTTTTACATTATATTTCGCCAGACGCTCGTTGGCGTTGATAGTTTTTTTTTCCACGCTAGCGCCAGTTTCCACTCTTATAAGTTACCCATACTATTTATGTAAAACTTTAAAAAGCGTTCTAGCCTGAACTAAAATTAATTTGCTAATCGTTATTCACCCCATAGCAGATATTTATTGTAAAAATCTTGCATGTTACTGACAATAGTGAGTAAATGGGAGATGGAACTTAAGCAATCTGCGAGTCGCACAGATCTTGTCTGACTTTCTGGAATTGCATTCTACAAAACAGCAATTTTGGGCCAAGTTTAGGGTCTCAAAAAGCGTTTTTTTTTGCACCCAAATTTTCATAAACATTCAATTTGATAAACATTCGGATGAATATGGAATTGACCTACGCCTTTCCTTTATTTGGAATAATGGATAACTAAAAACTGAAGCATGCAGCTTGGCCATACGGCTCCAATGTTTTATTATTTATTTATTTTTTCTCCCCAGAGCCACTTTATATGGAAGGGGTCGTCATATAAACTTCAAAGGGGGCTCATTCGATTGGAAATCGAGAGTTCTAGTGCCCTTTTTAAGGGTCAAAGGTGATTGAAAGGCAACTAACACCCCTTCCACGCCCACCACGCACAACATCCAATCAAAATTTTGAGATAGCCATTTTGTTCTACGTAGTTGATTTCCAGATATAAATTATGTTTTTGAGGAGGACACTCCCTCCACAGCCCTCAGGGCAGGGGTTGTAAGTTATGCCCTGGGGGCATATAAGGTTTTTATAGAAAGCTTTGTCGTCGAAACTTCAAAAAGGACTCATTCGATTGGAAATTCAAAGGGCTAGTGCCTTTTTTAATAGTCGAAAGTGATTGGAGGGCAACTAACACTTCTCTCACCCCTACCTTTTCCCCAAACACATCCAATCAAAATCTTGAGATAGCCATTTTGTTCAACTCAATTGAAAGTTCTGGAAATTATATCTTTGAGCAGGACACTCCCCCCACAGTCTTCAGGGTAAGGGTTATAAGTTATGCCCTGGGGTCATATATGGTTCTTATGGAAGGAATGCTCGTATAAACTTCAGAGAGGGTTCATTTGATTGGAAATTGAAAAGTTCTAGTTCACTTTTTAAGCGTCAAAAGATATCGGAGGGTAACCCCCCCCCCCCAAAAAAAAAATCTTTTTTTCCCAAATGCATCAGATAAAAATTTTTAGATTGCTATTTTGTTATAAATAGTTCGAAGATCATATAACAAAAACTCCGGTGTCGACACAACCCCCAAGGGCCCGGGGGTAGGCGTTGTAAGTTATGCCCTGGGGGCATATATGGTACTTATGGAAGGTATGCTCATATAAACTTCAAAGAGGGCTCATTTGATTGGAAATTGAAAGTTCTAGTTCACTTTTTATGAGTCAAAAGAGATTGGAGGGCACCTAGCCCCCCCCCCCATCCACGCCCTTTTTTCCTCAAACCCATCCGATAAGAACTTTGAGATAGCCATTTTTTTAAATAGTTATAAGACCATATAACGAAAATTCTGGAGTTGACACAGCCCCCTCCCAGAGCCCGAGGGCAGGCATTGTAAGTTATGCCCTGGGGGAATATATGGTTCTTATGGAAGATATGCTTGTAAAAACTTCAGAGAGGGCTCATTTGGTTGGAAATTGAAATTTCTAGTTCAGTTTTTGAGAGTCAAAAGAGATTGGATGGCAACCAACCCCCCACGCCCCCTTTTCCCCAAATGCATCCGATAAAAATTTTGAAATGCCATTAATTAAAAAATTGTTCACAAGTCAGATAACAAAAACTCAGGTGCCGACACAACCCCCCAGGGCCCGGGGGCAGGGGTTGTAAGTTATGCCCTGGGGCATATATGGTTCTTATGAAAGGGATGCTTGTATAAACTTCAGAGAGGGCCCATTTGATTTTAAATTGAAAGTTCGAGTTCACTTTTTAATAGTTAAAAGAGACCCGAGGACAACTAGCCCCCCACGCCTTCTTTTTCCAAACCCATCTGATGAAAATTTTGAGATAGTTATTTTGTTAAAAATACTTCAAAGGTCGGATAAGAAAAACTCCAGTGTCAATACAACCCCCCAGGGCCCAGGGGAAGGCGTTCTAAGTCATGCCCTAAAGGCATGGTTCTTATGAAAGGGATGATCGTATAAACTTCATAGAGGGCTCATTTGATTGCAAATTGAAAGTTCTAGTTCACTTTTTAGGAGTCAAGAGAGTTACGGGCTTTTTTGTATGACTCAAAACAAACATTTTTGTTTCTCATATTTGTAATTTGTTCAATGTGTTTTTTTTTTCTTTTTTAGTGATACTTCGTCTTTTATACCTTTTTTTTTTGACGTGTAATAAATAAATAATGATAATTGTTTCGAGACATACGCATGCAAATTATTTTACTATTTTTCATTTTTATTTTCGTCCTTAAAACAGGATGAAATCAAGTAATTAAAGAGAACAATACAAACATAAACTTACACAGGGATCAGGGGAATTGCCCTTCTAAAATTTGAAAGTTTTAGCGCAAAAAGCAAACTTTGGCCCCTCCATTCCTTCCCTGGGGAATTCCCCTGGTCCCCTCTAAATCCCAGACAGGCATCCATCTACAAGTCAACTAAGTTCACATACCAATAGATTAGATTATAATATTTTTTTAAACACAAATATAAGTACAATCTTACAAAAAAAAAATTCGCGCACGCCTAGTGGCATACTTCAGCGCTGTCAAAGCGTAGCCAACAGAAAGCCGGATTACATCCTCCCATTTCCAACTTAATTTTAACTTTCTTTATGACCTCATATCTTGTTCCTATTCAATTTTTAAGGTGCTCGAATGAGAAATACGGAGAAAGGAAAAGAAAATGAAAGCAACCTCTGCTCCAACAGCTTACTAAAGTTCGTCCTTTGGATGGAGACGCCCAGTGGATCTCTAGGACTAATTTTCTTGTTGATTAGCCAAATTTGTTTTTAGATTTCATCACTTAGATCACCAAGGGGACTACTTTGGAAGCCAAGGAAACCTAATTGCATTTTTGCAGCTTCCTTCTTTCTTTATGTAAGAAGGAAAACCAGTAATTGGTATCCAAAAAATACATTTCTTTATCAGCAACTCGAACAATTAAGGCCTAGGGCAGATATTGAGAAAAGAAAATGTTATCCTGACATCATCCTAAAAATCTTCTTCTTTTATAGACGCGTCAAGCAATGACCCGAAAATTGAGTATTTTTGGTAATGAGACGACTAATTGAGAGCATAAATCAGAAAAATTGAATGTCACAATAGAGAACAAAATTGTTAAAAATTTTCAGATTCTTAAAACGATTTACCTACCAAATTTTGTTTTTGACAGAAACATAGGTCATCTTGAGATACTGTTTAATACTCAAATTTGCCCAGTAATTAGGATTTTGGTAAGACTATGATAACATAATGTTTCTATAGCATTTTTATTTCATAGCTACTTCCAAATGGAGCACCATATCGAAAATTTTAATTAAGATTTAGAAGTGAAAATTTTTTTAATCTAAAAATATTTCTGATAAGATACGACTTATCACCACTCCAACTTAATAAGATACAACTTGTCCGAGAACTCTAAAATAGTATTTTAAGCTTTTATCCCCAAAATCGAAATGTGGTGTTTCCCGAGAATGATCACCGAAATTTTCTTCCTTTTTTTAACTGGTGATTGCTTCGTATCACTGGCTGTACAGTATCGAAAGAGGATTCATTCATCGCCAAATATACGAGGAGTCCGTAAAAATGAGCTTTTTATTCATAGACCGTTTTTAGAATAGAATTTAAGGACAACAAACGGCACAAAGTATTGCAAAGTAACCAATCAGCTGTTAGAATGGAGGTTAGTGGATCTTCCCGTGGTGGGGAAATTACACCCCAAAAAGTGGCATTTTTAGGCCCACATTTTCTGATTTTCCATAAGAGAAACTTCAGATATATATGAAGACGATTAAACCCCCGACCCTCCTTCATTTTTAGGCATATATTTGGGCAAGACGTGCCGTATGTGAGCTAAGAACCTCCTTCATTTTTAGGCATATATTTGGGCAAAACGTGCCGTATGTGAGCTGAGAACCTCCTTCATTTTTAGGCATATATTTGGGCAAGACGTGCCGTATGTGAACTGAGAACCTCCTTCATTTTTAGGCATGTATTTGGGCAAGACGTGCTGTATGTGAGCTGATAACCTCCTTCATTTTTAGGCATATATTTGGGCAAGACGTGCCGTATGTGAGCTGAGAACCTCCTTCATTTTTAGGCATATATTTGGGCAAGACGTGCCGTATGTGAGCTGAGAACCTCCTTCATTTTTAGGCATATATTTGGGCAAGACGTGCCGTATGTGAGCTAAGAAAGATCATCTCCTCTTGTTGCAGGAACCACAATTTTTAACAGAAAACCTCAGTTTTTAAATATCCAATTATTTAGATAATTTCGGAGACCACACTGCCTTTCCATGACGATAAATAAAAGTTCGAATAGGGATAAAATCCTTTTAATAGACAGTGATGATGATAACAGTGATAGAAATATTTACAGATGATAACAGTTTTACTACTGATGACGGTCACTGCATATGTGACCGCTTTATCTGGTATTTTTTTGTGAATTTCTATCACTGTTATCATCATCACTGTCTATTAAAAGGACTTTATCCCTATTCGAACATTTATTTATCAAATTATTGCAATGAAAATTTTGATTATGGGTAAACAGCAAAGACTTGATGGGGTCACAGCGTCTCCTTTATTTACAAAAAAAAATAACTTACTTTTGAAAAGCCAGTGCATGTTGCTGAGTTCGTTTTTTCGAAACATTGTTATACAAAAGTTAGACTTTTGGTAGAACAGGGTTCAGGGGGCGGGGGGACGGTAGACCAGGGGCATAATTAGTCATGGGGAAGGGGGGCAACTGCTCTCTCCAGACCCCAGTTTGCCCCCATTCCCTAAGACCCCAGTTTGACCCCCCACGCTGAAATTTAGTTTCTACAAAAATCTTGTCAAAACTATGGTAAGTCTGCATAATTCAAGCGTCCAGAGAAACGGGTCGGTTTTATTTAGTATATCTTTGCCTTTATGATACTATGTGGTTCATTTTTCACTATCATTTTCACTTGATTTGGGAAAATTGGCTCCAACTTTGCCCCCCCCCCCAGGATTTTGACGAAATTAAGCCACTGGGGTAGACCCCCGTCCCTGTGTTTCAAATCAGCATTCTCAAATAAATTGATGAATAAAAATGATCAACGAATAAAAAAAGTAGTTTTGCAACGAATTTTTGGCTGATTGCAGTTTTAAAAGCAAATAAATGAGCTGCGGCCTGAAATTGCATTTATGCACCTGTTTGTTAACACATGAATAATTCTTTGATTTACCCCTCCCAGTCGAGGAACACTCCCATTCGAAAATAAAAAGTAAAAATGTGTTCCAGCGAGGACCCCCATGACATGGGGAAATAGTAGATAGTTGAATTATCACATGCCCTTTCTACACTCAGACTAATTGGTAGCATAATCAAAGGATTAAAACTTAGTATAATATGTGTGCAAGCTATGTGCAAGTATTTCAGTAGATAACAATACATTTCCTATGTGGTTTTCAGAAAGAATTATGTTTTCTAGTACAGAATCAATAAACCTATTTTTTGAAATCACGTTGATTTTACAAACATAACGATCTTTAAAAAAAAGTATTTCTTTCTCCACGAAGCATAATAAAGTAATCCATTATATTTTATGAAAACCCACTCAAATATAAGCAATGAACTCCAGTAGACCATTCATCCTTTGTGGAGAATTAATGGTGACAATAAAATCCGGAATGACAGACAAGGTCAAAACGTGAATTTTATTTCCCAACTAAAAGTAGGATGGGGAATAACAAAAAAACTGATAAAATAACGTCTCTGCATTTGCTTTTACTGTAATTAAAAATAAAAGGAATGTCCATGATGATTGTCTATATAAAAAGGCGTGGCGAAGAAAACAAAAAAGCTGCACCAAGAAAATTAATTTTACTGCAACATGGACAAGGATTTTGAAAGGGAGTAGGTGCAGATATACGCCTGGTTGGGCTATGCAGCTAACCAGTTGCGTGAAACATTTCTTGTGACTGGAGAAAACTTATTATATTTTTGTTGTAAAATTATTGCTAAGGATAAAATTGAAACTTTGCAGGTTATAATGTTGAAAAATATAAAAGAAAACAAAACTAAAAAGAAAACACTTAAAATATAAAAATAAAACTTGATTCTTGATTCAGTCAGCCCGATTCTAAAAGATTGTACATAGAAGACTCGACTCTAATTCTGCCGTGCAAACTTAATAATACTAATTCTGCCATACTAACCTCAACTTATAGCCTACTAGTGTCAAATATTAAAAAAAAAAGAGAAAAGATTTGACAAGATCCATCTCTCAATATTATCAAAAACCGAGGAGTGGTGCCAAGCCATTGATTTAGGAAAAATAGCTTTTGTATAAAGAACAAGGCCTAATTTGATGAAACTTTCAAACTATTCATTAACCTAAAATCTTCACCTATACAGAATCATCATCATTGAATTTATTCATTAATACAATACCATCAAGATGAAAAAACTATTTTATGTGGAACTTCCTCCTATGACACCCATTCATTCCGTAAAATCTTTAATAATACCAGCAGTGGTTTTAGGCCTCATAATCTGGGGGTGGGGGAGGCAGGACATCTTAATACGAGTGTAAAAATATAACATATAAGGAAGTTAGTGTCAGATGTCAGAAAACTGGGGGAGGGAACTGTCCCTCGTGCCCAGGCCTAGAGCCACCACTGAGTATTACTACCTTGATTTCTCATGATACACTAAATGGCAGTGAAATTTAGACAAAGGTAACTCATATGAATGTCGGGTCTCTTTGTTTCTTTATAGCAGTAATATAAGTATATTACGTTTTTAAAACTAAAACTAGCCATATCTAATTTACACCAGCTTTTGACCTAGGAGTTTTTTCTAAATCATCGCTCATTTTGGGCGTTTCTTTCACTTATTTTAACAAATTTTGCGAGTTTCAACTTACAGAACTGAAGGCATTGACCATTGAATCCGGAGATAGAATTACAATCAAAATTTCCGCTCATCATATCTTACTTAAAAGGTTTAATAATACCTTGACATAGTCAATTTAAATATGTGCCAAAAACCTTTTGCCTTTTATGCAAAAAAGAAAGCTTGTCGTTCGCAGGAACACAGCGAAGAAAGTTTTGGAAGAAAACGCTACGTTTGTATCTGAATAAGTTTATAGTTGAAGAAGGCGGGAAACATATAAACAAATCAATTTTTATTACAAATAATATGACACCATTTATTTCAGGCATGTGACTTAAATTATCGGTCGGGAAAGAAAAATAAATGAATTTTAAATCAGATAGCTCGGCTTTTCGATATCAGAACAAATTATGTAGATATTCACGACTAGGAGCATAAAGGACAATTGGATTTTATGATTGAATTAACTGGAGAAATTCAATTTCATTGCAAATAAAAAATCTGTAAGTTAAGCAATGAGACGGATTTTTAAAATTGCTTTTGATGTAAATAGAATTATAATTTTACATTATCACCCTTAAAATAATTTCCTTGTGAAGCCATAAATCTCTGGGGACTGTTTCTTTAAGTCCTCATAGCAGTGCTTGAACTGGGATACTGGAAGAGCTTTCAGCTGGTCGGTTACAGCCGTTTGAATACTTTTGAATGTTCCAAAATTGGTTCCCTTGAGGTAATTTTTCAACTTTAAGAAGTGAAAAAAGTCACAGGGACCCAAGTCAGGTGAATATGGAGGCTTAGAAACCACAGGAAAGTTTCTAACTGGCCTGAAATTTGTTTGTTGAAATTGCTGTGTGACAAGGAGCATTGTCGTGATGCAACAACCAGTTGTTCTGGATGGTTGATCTCCCGCAGATGACCCAATTTCGTAGTTTTTTTCAAAAACCTCCCGGGAAAAATGCTGATTGATCCTTTGGTCTTGAGGTACAAACTCCTCGTGGATAATTCCAAGGACATCAAAAAAAAAAAAAAAAAAAAAAAAAAAAAAAAAAAAAAAATCAGCACACAATTGATCTTTGACTTCCCCATCATTGCTTTTTTGGGCTTTCGTCATTGCTTTTCTTTGGGAGAGGTTGAACTGTGCCACTCCATTTTCTGGTGTTTTTTTTCTGGTTCGTAATCAAACGGCCAAGACACATAACCAGTAATGACATGTTCCGGAAAATGGAGACCATTTTCAATCCAATCCAAAAATTCAAGGCATCTTTCCCTTATGACGTCCTTTTGGCCTCGCAAGAGGTTTGAGAGATTTATTTTTGCGCATATTTTTCTCACCCCTAGTTAACAAGTCAAAATCCGATGAACAGCAGTGTGATTCAATTTCAACTCTTCCCCGATAATTCTAGCTGTCAACCGACCATCTGAAGGAACAAAATCCGGGATTCTGGTGACATTTTCATCTTTTGCTAAAGACGAAGGCCTTTTGTATCGTTGTTCATCTTCAATCGAATCTTTTAGAGCAAAATAGAAATATGTTCCATGAAAATAATCCCTACAAATAACAAATGACTCTAGCAAGTTCAAACCCGTGCTGAGGGCGAATCACATATTCATCTGACGCTCATCAAAGTTCTACGCCTCCAATGTTGCCAAATCGAATGCTAGGTTGCCAGTCTCACTACTTAATTTACACATCTTATACAACAACATCATCTATTGAATATGTGGGCTTGGGCACTCCATACCTAAGCAGCATTCAAAGCCTCCAAATGATGGGCTAGTTAAAAAATCTGTATTCAATGTCTAAGGTGACATTAATGGGCGTGCAAACAGAGGCATTTACCAACGTGCCACTAAGGGGCACTTAAGAGACTTATTCTCTTTCACAAATGGGCCGCTCTTGTTAGACAATATTCTAGATACTAGGAAAAACGTTATATTTTTCTGATTGTAATAGTCAATTCGCTTTTTGAGACGGCAAAATGATAAAAATTTGTCTTAAATGTGTTCATTTGTAGAATTGTGTGCATGTTTTTTTACTTGTACAATTGTGTGCATATGTTTTTTTTCTGGACAAACTCATAAAAGTAAGTAAAGAGTATAATAAAGTGAGCACCCCCGCCTCTCCCTCCACACACAAGTTAAAGTATCTATTAGCAGATCTTGAGCAAAAGGTCGAGTTATATGAAGTAAAAATGGTAAGTTTTTCGTTGGTCTGCATACATGCATATAGAGGGCAACTCGGTATTCCTACGAGTCCAGCGCCCCATGTTGATCTTTATTATTCGTTTTTATGCTTAAGATTTGTATTTGACCTGATACAGGTTAAAAACTAACAATAGAAGAAAGAGTTAAATGGATATTTATATTCGGAGCCGATTACCTGATTAACAAATCTGTCCTACTTTGACTATTTTCTGTGGGGGACGTCTTAAACCTGTTGTCTACAAACAAAGTCCATGTCCTCTTGACGATTTAGAAGACACTGTCAAAAGAGTAAAAGAGAGTTTCATATAGAGAATTGATGCACATGTCGATGCAGAGGGTAAACAGTTGTTTAAATAGTTATGTTTACATTGTTTGTTATGTTATTCTTACGTTACACTGTTATTGTTATGGTATGTTATGTTACATTGTTTATTTTTATGTTAAAAATAAACACTAAAATGTTTACAGCTAGTTACGGTTAACAAACGTACATTGGTGTGTATTTTACAAGAACCTGTATGGTACATGACTTTTGTAACACTGTTAAGATAGAATCAAGGGAGTACCAGAGAAAACGAATTAGCAATTCAAAAAAAAAAAATTTTCTTTTCTTTAGTTTGATGTTCCTTTTAAATCATTAGAGCAGCAATTTCTCGCTAACCTTTAATGTCGCAATAATATTGAGATAAAGACCATCATGTGCATTGGCCCTTTGATTTGGTTAAAATTTATGATACAAGCTATTGGTTTTGGCATTCTTATTCCAAAAGAAAGAATTCCAAAGGAACTAGCTAACACACAAGTTAGTAATAAGATCAATATAGAGTAGTGGCTGGGGATGAATCAATTCAGAGTTTGAGCCACGCGACCACCACGACCATGAGACGTAAAAAAGAAAACGGAGAGAGAATTTCGAGCCAAAAATGAGGACCGTTTTTAGTTTGGAACAGAATAACGTTAGAGAAGGGCGATCATCGCGCACTCTAAAACTGGCATTACTATTTATTACATCAAAAATCCAAAGGAACTATCTAACGCAAAATTTAGTAATAAGATCGATTCTGTCATATAGAGTGGTGGCTGGGCTGACTCCATTTGAAATTTGAAAAAAAGGGAGAAAGAATTTCAAGCTAATAATGAGGAAAGTTTTTAGTTTGGAACAGTATAACGTTAGAGAAGGACGATCATCACGCACTCTAAAACTGACATTACTATTTATTACATCAATTGAATGCTTATAGTTTTGATACGACATAGATCATAAAGAAGAGAAAAACTAACAATTTATGTATTCCAAAAGCCCACCATAGCTTCAAAATAGGTAGTTTAAAGCTTACCACAGACATGAAAAGAACGTTGATACCAGCAACCAATGCCACAAACTTAAGTACAACGTAAAGATACTTGAACGGTTTTCCAATACTATTTGCAGCCGTCACTCTGGGTGGTAGTGCAAGCAAAATGTATATCACAACGAACCAAAAGCTCACAAGAGGAGCGTAGTAATAATGCTGGTAAGGTCTATTCATACACAAGCAGAGAACAGCAACAAAAAAGTTCATCCGAAACAGTACCTGCAATATTAATAGTGTCAATAGCGTCATGTTTTAGCAAGGTTATGAAGATAGACGTATAAGAAAAAAAAATGCATAAACAAAACTCATTCTATCCCATAATCTTCGAGACAATTTTTCTAATTAAAACTAGATCTCTATCGAAGTCCAAATCTAGTTGTGCAAGAAAATGATTCTTACAAGGAATCGTCTTTTAGGAGTAGTTTTGTATATTAAAACCTAAGCTAAAATAGTACCGCTGTAACTTTCTGATGTCAAGGTTTTATGGTATTCCCCATAGTTATTGCGGTCAAAATCAGATTTAGAATTACATATGTTTCCTTTTGACTCCACACCCTAGACTTAACAGTGCTGGAAAACTCCATTGGATATGAAATTCATTTCGTGCAGAATATTGTATTTCTTCGGTAGAATCTACGGATCTATTTTTTTTCCAGCCACAGGCTTTCATGAGCTCCGTGTACTCACTGGTACCATATTCTTGTAATTTGTGCGCTACACCACGCTAAGTGCTACTATCAAACATTTTCACACAAGTGCTCTTAGGCCCTTCAAAGCAAGAAAGCCAAAAGTTTTACATTTCACATTTCGAGTTATAGATCACTCCGAACCAGATCAATCCAAGAGAGTAGTCTAAACGCCGTATCTGCAGCTAATATTAAAATAATGGATATAGTGATTGGTGTGTATATACCTAAAACGGCAACATCTGAGTGGTGAAGCTACACAAAATCTCATATGGATTTTGAGCTGTTGCTAGTAGTTGCTGTTTATGTTGTTATAACTAACCACCGAATGTTGTTACAGAGCACTGCAAGTGGACTTACGCTGTAACTTCAAATTGGACTTTCATAACTTTTTTCCATTAAAGAATTCAAAAATTCATTTTTGATCACGAAACAGTATATGTAGCTTGTAATGAAATACCCTCAATTGGAGAGATAAGTAAGACATTAGTCCGCTTTAATGAACTCCTCGAATATTAAGCTAAAAGTAAATAAAATCATTATAATAGGAAAATGCGATTTATTTAATCCAAACCACATAATTCATTAATTAGGTTTCAAAAGATCAAATCAAGCCGGAACATTTTTATATCTTTGTTCACCCTTTTAAATCATGAATTATGTCCTGGAAAATTGAACGCTTTTGAAAAACAACTCTCATCGTTTGAAAAGCTATGACCTGCTAGAATAATAAACCGGTTTTATTAAATCTACAGTCAAACATAAAAGCGGGATTTAAAAATATATTTTTCAGCCAATAAGACTTTATACAGCAGCAAAAAAGAAATTGCATATGACATTTTACTGGAATTGGTTGAAGTGTAAATTTCTACTATTGAAGGCGGTGTATACTACAATGCATTGCGCATAAAAAGTATTTTTGTTGTTTTCCAGTTTGCACATTCTAGGAATCTTGAAGAGTGAGCCAACTTTATTATTTTCTGAAAAGACATGTCTCACAAAGAAAAAGTCGAGCTGTTTTACACCAGACAAACATTAATTTCTTAGACCACACTGCTTTTCCATTTATTAAAATTAAAACCCGTTTTTTCTTGCTTAATTTTTCGTAGACAAACGTTTTTTTCCTTCTTTTAAGTTAAAAATAAATAAACAAAAGTAAACTTTTACCCCATTTTACTGATGGAACTTTAGCAATTTACAATGTTAGTAATCAAAATTTGCGCCGTCAGTAAGTAACAAGTTTGATACCTCCATTTTTTGGCTTCGTTAACAATCTGCACTATAGTTTGGAAACTTGAAAATTCTCACGTTTCCTAAAAAAACACAGTATGCTTCACCGTTCCTTGATTTATTCATTATCATTGCTGATCATCATCGCTTCCATCAGCGTTACTGCTGATACAAAAAATGCTACATTTTTTTTGTAGATCGGCTGATCGTTCAAATCAAATACAACTAATGTGATGATAATATTGAATTAAATTCTAATACATCTTACTTTATTTGGACCATCCTCAGCTAGCAGAATAGTAAAGGTTGAATCTCTAGATACTATACCTTATTCTATTTCAGCTAAAATGATTGCCTGTTATTCCCTGTTTTTAGTCCTCATCATAAGCAATTTTCATTTAACTTGACGTAAATGATGACGAAAACCGCACTGCCTTTCCATAAACAAAATGGAAAGAGTTAATGTGAAATTTTATAACACAATGAATAAATTAATACCTAAGTAAATATTTCAGTTATGAAACTAATAGTAAAATATCTTCAGCCAAATATAGTGTAGATACACAAAATACAACAACTAAAAACAACTAAAAATTAAACAAATGTTCAATAAAATAGCGCTGGACTCTAACCAAAAAGAAAGGCTTGGACAATCTCAGCCGCATTATTTCACAAACGTAAGCTCAGATTTTGTCCAAAGTATAAAAAAAATCTAACTCTTTGATAAAATAGCGATGAGTTAAAAACATAAAAAATTATATACATTTGGACAATCTTAACCGCATTATTTCACAAACATAAGCTCAGACTCTGTTCAAAGTAGAAAAAATAATCAAAGTCATTCAAAAACTCTTCGATAAAATAACGCTGAACTAAATCCATAAGAAATCTAAGAATTTGGGCAACCTCAACCGCA
Source organism: Artemia sinica (assembly GCA_027921565.1). Lineage (NCBI taxonomy): Eukaryota > Metazoa > Arthropoda > Branchiopoda > Anostraca > Artemiidae > Artemia > Artemia sinica. The sequence continues at coordinate 28,123,980 of CM051257.1, forward strand.
TTACTTCACAAACATAAGCTCAGACTCTGTTCAAAGTAGAAAAAATAATCAAAACCCATCAAAAACTCTTCGATAAAATAACGCTGAACTAAATCCATAAGAAATCTAAAAATTTGGACAACCTCAACTGCTTTACTTCACAAACATAAGCTCAGACTCTGTTTAAAGTACAAAAAATAATCAAACTCATTCAAAAACTCTAAAGGCTTGGACAACCTTAGCCGCATTACTTCACAAACGTAAGCTCAGACTCTGTCCTAAGTATAAAAAAAATAAGAAAATCCAACTCACTCAAAAATTCTTTGATAAAATAGCACTGAATTAAAAACAAAAAAATATACGTATATAAATTTGGACAATCTTAACCGCATTACTTCACCAACATAAGTTCAGACTCTGTTCAAAGTAGAAAAAATAATCAAACTCATTCATAAACTCTTCGATAAAATAACGCTGAACTAAATGCATAAAAAAATCTAAAAATTCGGACAACCTCAACCGCATCACTTCACAAATATAAGCTCAGACTCTGTCCAAAGCTTTTGTATTTTATGATATTACCTCAGCCGAAGAGTTTCTGAGTGACTTTCATTCTTATTGTTTTTTGCTTTTCTTTTATTTTCTACATTATATTTTGTTTATATATATTTTGCTTATTATACCCATTGACTATTAGTCATTTGCCTAAAAATTATATTAGGTTGTATTTTATTCACTGCCTTTAGAAAATTCCTCATAATTTTATATTTTGTGCATTCAATTAGCAAATCTATGTCATAAGCAATTCTAGAAATTACGGTAGATAATGGAAGCAAAACAAATATGCCACTAATGAATTTCCAGGTTTCCAACTTTACCTGTAAATATTTGTTTCTTGTTCGAAGATAAAAAAATGAGAGCTACGCAATTAGGGATGATGTTGAGGAAAATATAAGCTAGTATGTATTTATAAACAACAACGCTGAACTAGAATAACGCAAATAGGATATAACTCAATATTTTCTACCACATATTGCCTCATAAATCCCTGATCCTGTTTGGGGTTGTCGAAATTACTAACCTGCATAAATCGGACGAACCCCATATCACCAGTTTGCCAAACGTAATAAAAGTGTCCATAGCCAGTTAGGAAAAGGTATGAAGAGACTAGGGTACGCATATTAACGTATATTGGTACAACTGAACTTGCTCCTGTCATGTGATACACCAAGATAACAAGTTGCATCCAACCTAAATAAATGAATAAATTAATTTAAACTAATCAATTAAATTTAAAAAAAAAACATTAATTAATAAACCAATGAATAAATGATAAAGCTAAAAAGCCATACAGACTAAGAAGCATCGTAATATTACCAACCAAATATAATTAACTATTTTGTTTTCCTTCTTTTTTCATTCACAGCCCCTTGAAAATTTACAACTGGATATTATTATTTTTTCTCTACATATTACTAATTAATGGTAAACGTAAAGTGGTGTATCTACTAAATTCCCAGCACTTGTTTTCTTCTAAGAAATATACCGGAAGTAATTCAACTAACTAGCACGGCAGAATTTCTATTAGATAGTCACGAAATTGAAAATACATGACTTAAGATAGACTAATTAGATGCATTTTGCAAGATTGAAAATTAAACAGAACTGAACAAATAAAGTTTACCATGCTTAGCACGATACATAATATAAGGGCAAACCACAAAACTGCATTTTATTTTTATTTTTATTAAGATCTAGAAAATGTATAGGACTATTTAAAACGCAAAAGCTTTTTAAAGGTTTGAGAATACTTTAAGAAACGTTTGTCAGTTAGAAACTTTTTATTACCAGTATAATTCTTTCGCTAATATGCCTGATGAGGTCTAAAAGGTTTCTAATCAAGAAATTTGATCAGGTTCACTATTTTGCATTATGCTTAGGACTTAAATTTAAGTCCGAAAAATCGAGTCTTGAAAAGTTTTTCAAATTCAAACTCTAAAACTCGTGTTCCTTCTTCAAAATAAAACTTCCCCCACTTGCTAAGATTTTGAAGCATTAGCAAATATACAAAAAAAAGCCTTTATACTAATTATTAGTGCACAATGGCGTCAAATAAGGAAAATTTAGATGGGAACAAAATGCATTTTTTAATCCCCCCCCCCAAAAAAAAAAAAACTGACACCACTGTTGGTGTATATAGTCAGGCACTATATCTCTTTAATCAAATACATATAAAACAGCCGTCACTCGGTCTTGTTAAATTGTACTCAACAGACCTGTGGGAGACCTACCCGGGGTTTAAAATGCTGTATTAAAAAGGTTTATCGTTTCTATCTCAACATATTGAAAGTCGACGGATAAATTAATTGATAATAACGTTGCCGATACAGTTTTTGTTAACATATATCTTTTTTTGACGACAAAAACGATAGTTCTTCAACTAACAGTTCTTCAAGACATTTGGGTTTTCGTTGATTAACAGTGTTTATGTCTTGTTGTAAATAAAGTTACTCTACTCTTCCTTGTGGAATTTCCTAACCCAAATTGAACGTTATGGGTATCACTGGATCATGTGGATAATCATCAGTGACTTCCACAGTAGTCTTACTTGTCGGATAATACAACCTGAAACACTTTTGGAAGCTCTTCCTGACGCTTTCCATCTTATCTCGAAAAATAAACCTTATTCGTGTATTCATAACAGCGTTGTATTTTTCGACCTGGGCCATTATGTCTCCTCCTCTATGCCTAAAACTTCTGATGTCCACGTTGATGAAGAACAACGTGATTATGATCATTCATCGATTCCTGTGACAGTTTCATTGAATTTTATCCCACCTATGTCAAGTTCATCCCAGTTAATAATCATAAATGATGTTCTAAGAGAGAATGGCAAAACTTGAACTGGCCTCTGAATATGACTACCATAGTTTCTCAGCTATCACATGTGAAAGTACTATTTAACCTTCTTTGTACAATTTATTTTCAGTCAAAGCAAGGGCCCAACTAAATAATTAATACTAGAAGATTATTAAATGTTTGAAAAAGACCCGAGGAGGCTGCTGCGCCATTAGTACGCGTTCGATTAGGATCACATTCTCCAATTTCTAAGGAAAATCTAGAATTGAAGTAAATTAAGAACCGTACTAAGTTTTATTTTCTTGTGGTTGAACCACCTGAAGTTAAGTTTTAAGTTTCAAGGAGACTAAATTAGATTTTAAGTAGCTTTTAAGCGAAATTTCTTATTGTGCATATGACTTTCGGAAGAGTAGAAAAGCTTGTAATTATGTAATAAATTCTACTAAAACTAATTGTACCGCGCCCTCGATCCTCATTTCTAGTTCACTTTGGCTTGATTATAAAATATTTTTTTTTTATTGTTGTTAGCAAGACCGTGCCAAGGATTTTTTTTCGGATGGGGTTTTACTCAGATTTTTTTTCGGGGGTGGGGGGGGGTTACACAAAAACTCCTCAAAAAAACGTATACAAAATTTTGTTTATATCCATTTTTCCTACTTTTTTACGAGTCAAACAAACATTTCGGGGGGGGGGGGTCAAACCCCCCTAACCCCCCTCTGGGTATGACCTCGGTTGTTAGTTATGCTGTTTATTGTCCTTATTCTAATCCGGTTACTTGTGTTATTACCAAATAAATTTGAACAACAACATGTAGTGCTTATTAGTTCTGGCCAAGTTGTAGCAACTATTTTGCGACTTAAATCCAAATCTACTGACTTTGGTGGAATATCTCTGGAGCATACTAGGAGGGATTCTAATACATTAGCTATTCGTCTACAATTGCTTTTTGAAGTGTGTATGTCTACATCTTTAGAACCTGTTTTTTTTCCGATGTCCACCAACTTCAGTCTTAAAGAGAAATAAAGATCCTTTATCTTGCATTTCTTACAGGCCGAATACAGTGGAATGTAATCCAAGTTCGCTTTTGAATAATTTGTTACCATTCATTGAAAACATTTTAATTGGGGATCGAACCAGTTCGTTTTTCAATTCAAACTTAGTTCCTAGTATGCGCAACGGACACTGGCTAAACTACTTATGAGTACCCGAAATAAAGATTAGAGATCCATTTGTGTGCATTGCATCTCTCCAAAGCATTTGACAGCATGTCACACGTCAAAACTGTGACATTCTTTGCAAATCTAGGCGCTAAATCATCTGTCATAAATGTTTTTCGATTTTGGTATGATCATTTTTACATTAGGCTGAAGCTAGAGTATGGCTTTGTTGGGAACGTTGCTATTAATTCTGTAGCGCCAACACTCAATTTGAACTTTCAAGGAGTGAACTTATTTCCGTGATTTTACTAATGTATCATATTTAGCGTATGCCGATGATCTGCTACTCATTAGTCAAGCAAAATCGGCACTTGTGAACTTTGTACATTTTTTTTCTAGTATTTTATGTGATATAGTATTCAGACTTAACACCAAGAAGTGCAAGAACCTCGGTTTCAATAGGAAAAATAGTTTTGGTCCCTTACTGTGTCTATTTTATCGGTTCTTTCGTTTGCTATTATTAAGTGGCTAGGGAGATGGATATTTTGTCTTCATTCTGATCTATTGTAGCTCACGTTCTGGAGGATACGGCAGAAATAAATCGAATAGTATATGCAAGAATGGTTCATAAGCGTGGTCATTATGACAGAAAGGCAGAAAAGCCCCCCCCCCCTGAATACGGTCTTGTACTACTTATATTACTATTTGACTTAAACAGTATAGCAAAGGCTTGTTCAAAATGCTCCCTTTAGTCTTGGCCTTTTTCATGAGCTGACTTTGCTTTTAGTGCTTAAGTTATTTTTTCGTTCAAAATTTTACGCTGTTTTAAAGGTGTTTTTTTTCTTTTGTTTTTCTTTTATTCTCTTTCTACTCTTCTTGTTTTTTGTACTAAGTCGGTTTTTTTTGTAATAATTATTATATAATATAAGTAATAATAATAATATATATATAGTAATAAATGAATTATAATAATACAATATCATATAATAATAATAAATAATTATAATGACAAGAATAATAATGAAATTTATTATTAATTTATTAGAATAAATTATTATTATTGTCAGAAGGGATACATAGAATGATTTCAATTGTTGGGGAATCTATTTTTGTTCAAAGTGAACCTCGCACAATTTTGCCACACGCTATTATCATTATAACCTACAAGAGCAAAAGCACTGCAATCTTTCTCAAGCTCCGAGTTGTTCATAACGAAAGTCCGAACAAAACAGAAAGAATAGAAAAGAGAAAAATATTCATTTCAAACGCCAAACGTTACTAGACAAAATATGGTAAATGGACTCGAAAACAATGGATGATAATTATACTAGGGTATTTCAGACCCTTCTTTGCAAAGAAAAAAAAAATGAAAAGAAAATGTTTGCTTCGTAGTCTGTAAAATTTCCTTTATACTTTAGCTTTCTTAAAAAAAAGAAAAGAAACACTACTTCCTTCCTTACCGAGAAATTAAAGCAACACAAACACAAAAAACAGAAAAAAAGCAAGAAAAGCGAAGAACGTAAATCAATAAAACAACATGTGTTAAAACTAGAATACTAAACTGGCATAACTATTCATCAAACTTTCCAATTCGTTGAACTACTTCTTGGAAAGAAGCTAATCACGCAACGTCTTGAAATTCCAACATTATTTTGGGCCCGTAATCAGTAATTGTAGCTTTTCAAATTTATTGCCGTTTTTTTTAAGCTGAGTTATTATACTCATCACGGTAATCAAGATCCAAGGATTTACTGACTGCTTTATGGACAAAAAATAGAAGAAAACGACAAGTAAAAGAAAGAAGAAAGAAATGAAAAGAAAAAATAAGGTCCAATTTACCTTTTCCATTCGTCGGTCTGGTCACGATGCAGAAATTTAGTATCTTTGGATTGGTCACTGAAAAAGAATCCCAAAGCCAAGACGTAACCAATTGGTAACCAAAAATTCAAGGTTGAAAAATACTTATTTTCTTTCATAAAATAAGTAGTTCTGCAACAAAAAAAAAAAATATTTTATTATTTTTGGTATAAACCGAATGCCAAAATAGAATGATTGGTATTCAAAACAGATTACCAATAAAGAATGATGAAGTTCCTATCCAAAAATTACAGACAGGTATGCAAAAATTCATTTCGGAAGCGTCGGATCGAACTCCCGAATCCGAAAATTACAAATGAATTCTTTGAATATTAAAGGTATTATGGGAAAGAGTAAATCTATGAGATTTTGATAATTACTAAGACATTTTTTTTCTTCCAACAAAAAAAAAGGTTATAAGTTATTTTTATAGCATTTCTTTATGAAAAATCCATATATATATATATATATATATATAATATATATATATATATATATATTATATATATAATATATATATATATAGTATATTATATATATAGATATATATATATATATATATATATATATATTATATATATAATATATATAGATATATTATTATATATATATATATTCATATACAAATATATATATATATATATATATATATATATTTCATATACAAATATATATATATATATATATATATATATATATTATATGTATATTTGTAATATGAATATATATATATATCTATATATACATATATATATGTATATTTGTATATGAATATATATATATTATATTATATATATATATAATATATTATATATATATATATATATATATAATATATATATATATATATATATACTATATATATATATATTTATATATATATATAATATATATCTGGCTTAGCTATTTAGAGAAAGCGCTAATGCTAAGGCTTCAGTTAATGAACTAATTTTTTTAGTTTAAAACTCTTTGGGTTTGTTCAGCAAATCACGCTCATTTGCGTTGTCAGCCTGTTCGCGTTTTCAGCAAATGACATGGAAACAAAAACACTCGACTTTCCTTTTGATTATGGATTCGAGTCTCTCTATTTTAAACCATCAAAGAGGGAAACTAATTTGTTTTTGCGTCGAAAAGAGCTTTGTCTTGAGAGACTGTGAAACAGTTGATTCGAGAAGCTTTCCATGTTAAAAGGCTTTCTAAAAGTTTCAAGTAACCTTTCTAAATTAATAATTTATTTAATGAAAAAGAGCTACATGCCAATGACAGTGTCATCGGCCCTCAGAAGAGTATTTGAAAAGCTACTGTTGCCCATTCATGCAAAGGCACATGCATTTATACTACATGTGCTAGTTAGATACAAGCCGCTTGGTTTAAAAACGGTTTGGGCTTCTGACATCCCCACTGGTTTCTAAGAAAACATTGCGAATTCCATCTTCCAGCAAGAGGCTACTGTTTGTCCGCAGGCTTGACATTTCTGCTGTGTTTGACACTGTTCTTCATTTTCAAAACATTACAGTTCCTCTTAAATCAGGTGTTGATCCCCACTTGTCCCAGTGTTCCATTATTGGTACCCCGATACACACATTCGACTTGTTCTGAGATAGGAAGCAGTCACTGGCAACGTAGCAAAGGCTATCCGAACCCATTAAGCTCTTTAGTGCAATTAAATTTAAAAAAAAACGAGTTTTTTCAACTGAAAGTAAGGAGCAATATTAAAACTTAAAACGAACAGACATTATTACGTATATAAAGGGGTTGCCCCCTACTCAGCACCTTGCTCTACGCTAAAGGTATTAGTACGTTTAAAAAAGCGTCTTATTGTTCTATCAAACGGCCCTTGTGTTTCAGGAGTCATTATTAAAGAATTGGGATAAAATTCAAACTTTAGCGTAAAGAGCGAGGGTTGAGGAGGGGCAATCCCCTGTATACACGTAATAATTTTGTTCGTTTTAAGTTTTAATGTTGCTCCTTACTTTCAGTTGAAAAAACTTGTTTTTTTTTATTGAATTTCTGATCGTTATTTAAATAATGCCAGGAAATGTGACCCCACCTCCATGGACAAACCCCTCCCCACGGAAATATCCTCTACACCAGGCTTTCCTAAACTATGGGTCACGACCCCAAATGGGGTCGCGACGAGATTTTGAAGTCAAATATTTAAAAATTAAAGTCAATATTTATAAAACACTACAGGAAAAGACATATATTGTAAAGTTGATGCATTTTTAAAGACTGAAGGTCTAATATTGAAAAATCGATGGAATAAGCACAGATGGTGCAAGAGCGATGGCTGGCAAAAAATTAGTTTTAAATAATTTTTTTCAAGCTGCCCATTATGACCATATAACTTTTACTCACTGCCTTATTCACCAAGAAGCCCTTGCAGCAAAAAATTAGCACCATAATTGAACGATGTGCTTCAGAATACTGTTGAGATTAAAAATTTTATTAAGAACCATGCCCTTAACAGTCACTTATTTTCAAATCTTTGTAAGGATATGGATTCAGTCTATACAACTTTATTATTATATGCAGAAGTAAGATGGTTGTCAGAGGTCAAAGTTTAAGAAGATTATAATTATTAAAAGAAAGAATTATAATATTCTTAACCGAACGAAAATGTGAACTTGCTGCTTTTCTTCAAAACGACTTATGGCTATCCAAGCTGTGTTATTTGTCTGATATCTTTGCGAAATAAAACGATGTCAACTTGTCTCTTCAAGGAAAAAATTGCGATATATTTATTTCTAATGATAAAATTGAAAGTTTTACTAAAAAGGCAAATATTTGGAAAGATAGGATAGAAAAAAAATCGTTCGAAATATTTTTCAGTGTCGACAATTTCATAATCGAGAGAAATCATTGTAAAACTTTTATTGCAAAAATTATTGTAGATCACTTAAAAGCGCTAGAGACCTAGTTCTGAACATATTTTATACTAAAAATTGATTTCGAAAAGGTAGCTTGGATTCAAAATCCGTTTTGTATTGATTTAACTGAGATTGATCACATGCCACTTAAAGCTCAAGAGGATTTTGCTGAGCTTTCGAGTGATTCAAACCTAAAACTACAATTTCAACAAAAGCCCTTGACTGAATTCTGGATCAGAACCAGAACTGAATTTCCCACAATCGCAGACATGGCATTATAATAATAATAATTTATTTTTGACCCACTAACAATTATAAAAAAGTGGAGTAACAAAAGAAAATAAAAAAGTAAAGACATACAAAAACAAAACACATGCAAAACAATATCAATATAAAAACTACAAATACAAATCAAAACAATCGCACAAGAGGATGAAAAGGACCCAACCGCTTGCAGGCCTCATCTTTTAACTTGGAGTCCAACTTGTTATATGACGTCAATATATCAGTTGCATTAAACATTCGAATAATCTTACGGTTTCTATACCAACGAGGCAAATACAAAAGATATTTACAATAACGGAAATATAAAACTCTAATATCCTGCATATCATTATTATTAAAAAATGGGCGCAAACCTGATAGAAAAAGAATGGAATGGTCACAATACGTAGAATATAGTTTAGCCAATGCCTTACGAGAATGTCGGCCACGATTTGGAACAATTTTAGCATAACCTGCTTTAAGCTTATTCTTAATATCTGCAAGTGCACTAGCACGGATAGCTGAAATAGAAGAGCAGATACTAATCCCGAGCCAACGCAACGCAGGAGCCAGCTTAACTGAAAAAGAACTACAACACAAATCACTACTTGGGTTTTTTAGCATTGAAAACTAAATATTCACATTTTTTCAGCATTTAGCACGAGGCCAATTTTTTCCAAAAGCTTAGAAACAAACTGGGTAGACTTAGCTAGGGTGAATTTTGAATGGCTAATAAGTAATAAATCATCTGCATAGCAATGGTAAATTCCCCAGTGTATAATTTCCCCTGACAAGTTCACTCACTGGAAACTTCCCTCCCCATGGAAACTTCCCACGTGAAAAAAAACCCAGCCGAAAATTTGTCCCCCCCCCACCCCCACCCAAAAATGTATGCCTACACCCCAATAACAAATACTATGCGCAAATAATGGGCAAATTTTAAAACTTAAGACCCTTCCCCTGTGGCTGTGGGGGGTCATGTTATACCCAAAGGCATAGTTATTGGGGCCTTTAAACTATGATGAAGAAAATGGCTATCTCAAAATTTTGGATCGGACGATTTGGGGAAAAAGGGGCGGGGGAAGGGGGCCTATTACCCTCCAATTTTTTGGTCACTTAAAAAGGGCACTAGTAACTTTTAATTTCCGTTCAAAACGAGCCGTCTCCCAATATTCTAGGACCACTGGGTCGATACGATCACCCTTGGAAAAAAAACAAACAACAAATAAGCACGCATCCGTGATCTTTCTTCTGGCAAAAAATACAAAAATTCCACATTTTCGCAGATAGACATAGACATAGACATAGACATAGGTTTATTAAGATCGAACAGCGTAGCCATGGCTAATTTATGTCGTCTTTACAACAATATGAGAAGAAAAAAAATACAAATAACACTATAAAAACACTAACACGTGAATTCAAATAACACTAAGTCTTGTTGTATGCTTCAACGAAAAAGGGGACAAACGTGTTTTTGTAGCGGTTGGTCCTGCAGACAGGGGGTTGTAGCTTCGACTGGGATCTGGTTCTTTGGTTAACAGGAGCATCAGGTGGAAGGATCAGTCTGTGATGGGGCGAAGATAGCAGTGACTTGCCGAGGGACATGATCAGTGATAATCGTCTGTCGCTGAGAGATTCAAGGTTCAGTTCTTGCAAGAGTTTGTTGTAGTCGTCACTTCTGTTACCAACGATTATGTTAACAGCTCGTTTCTGCAAAGATTCAAGGTCATCGCAAAGGTAGTGGGTGCTCTGGACAAAAGGTCCCCAGACAGCGACGGCATATTCGAGTAGAGGTCTAATATAGGCATTTTTTAGGCTTTGAGTGTCGCAGCCAAACCTGCGCATCAGGACTAGGGTTCTTAAGTGATGCATTGCCAGCCTTAATAACCTTCTCCACGTGTTTCGGTGAATGTGCAGTCCATCGATAATGTGACTCCGAGGATTTTTGCAGATGGAACAATAGGGAAAGGGACTTGCGGGAATTCCAGATCACGTTTTAAGGGGCAAAAACCTGAGGATCATGATTTATCTGCATTCAGTGTCAACTTGTAACGTTCACAGTCCTCAGAGAAGGATGCCAGAAGGGTCTTGCTGAACTGACGTTCGATTACACCTTCTCTCACGAGGTATTTGAGGACAAATGATAAAATCGTCGACGAATTTGAGTCGCTCTTCTCGAAATTCTGAAGGAGGAAGTTGATGAGGGAGATAAATATGAAACCAGCAAGTCTTGTACCCTGAGGGCTCCACAGGTAAGTTTAGACCAGTATGAGATCAAGTCACCTTCAAACAATGGAAAATACACACTGCATTCTGTCCTGAAGGAAGCTCATCACTAATGCAAGAGACCGCTTTCTGTTGCGCCCATTGCTCGCATATTTTTTTGCTGCCGTAAGATGACAAATCAGGTCAAATGCCTTCCTGAAATCGGCGAGAGCTAGGTCGATGAAGGTACTGCCCTTGTCAAGCCACTTAAAGATAATGGTCAACTAGGCGCACGAGGTATATCGAGGTGTTGCAACCTTTGAGGCCGCCATACTGGTAACGGTCTATGTTTTCCCCGCGTTTGCTTGATTAATTCACGCAGGATGAATGACTCGGTGACTTTTGCAAAGGTAGATGTGATTGATATCGGTTCGTAAACTCGTTGCAAGATTTGGGTGTTTTAGTCTTCGGTATAACACGCACAAATGCGCGTTTCCAGCACGACGGGAAAGTTGACCGGGCGAAACATTCGCTGATGGATGTGTCCAAGTGGCTTGGCGAGGAAAAGAGAGAACTCTCGTATTAACCTTATAGGCAGCTCTTCAGGAAAAGAGCTACTGGATGGACACAACTTGTTCAGCTCTTTGAAAACTTGATACTCAACTATTTCGATTTCACCTTCGTCAGGGCATATTGACAGTAGATTCTCTATTTCAGTGTTAGTGAGGGCAGGAAAGGATGTACAAAATGTCAGTAAAGTAATTGTTGACGTCATTTGCACTCACGAGTTGACCCATCATCGTTCAGAATACGGATACTGGGATGATACTGTTTTTCCAGCAATCTGCCTCACTAGACGGTGCCATTTACGGGGATCCTTTTTTTTTCAGGGTCCAAAAGGGATTTTCCGAAGGACTTTCTTGCCTCGCGACAAAGGCTAACGATTTTGTTTCTTAATTAATCGTAACGACGTTGCGTCACCCACTTGACTGCCTTACAGTGATTTTTTCGCGAAATCAGCTGTTTTATTTTTGGAGTGATCCAGGGCTTGTCAGATTCGCTCAGGACAAATTGCTTTTCCGGGAAAACTTCTAAGTATTTCTCATAGAGTAGGAACTGAAATATTTCTGCTTTCCTGTTGACATCGCTTTCGTTGTATACTTCGCTGAAGCAGTGAGTACCGACCCACATTCCGTACGTATTACTAAGCAGACTTCGTGATAGGTCTCCGGAGTACTTTTATTTTCTTAAGCTTCCTGATTTCACTTTTTGCCTTCATCAGCAGAGTGTGATGGTCCGATTTGCCCAATGGCCCGCTCGAAGACACGTCTTTGTAATATGGAGCAAGGTTTGTAAGAATAAGGTCAAGGGTGCTCCCGTGTGACATGGGTTTTTCCTTTATTTCAAAAATCAAGAAAATTTTCTCAGTAACCTTTGATGGGTAGGACTAATCTTAATGAAACTATATATATTTAAAATCAGCATAAAAATCCAATTCTTTTGATTTATCTATTGGTATCAAAATTCCGTCTTTTAGAGTTTCGGTTACCATTGAGCCGGGTCACTCCTTACTTACAGTTCGCTACCACGAACTGTTTGAAAATAGGCATCTTATAGTATACCAAACGTAAAACGAAAATAAAAAAAGTAACTTTGTCGAAGAAGTTTTATGTTCACAAAAATATACACCGTATTCTTTTGGCGAAAGTGGGTACAACTTCAGCCTAGTATAAATAAAATAAAAAAAAAAATTTACTGCCAAAAAACTTTTACAATCTTCAATGGCCTTACTTCAATGTATTCATTGTACGCTTCAATTGTTTTATTAAAAATAAAACAATAAATTTACAAACAAGTTTAGGAACTCGCACAGACATGAGTATCGTGCATAGTATAAATCTATAAATAACGAAAAAGTATGGTGGACAGACGGAAGAACAAATATACCTTGCCATTTATTTATACCGATTGAATTTCCCAAACATGGCAGATGCAGAGTTGCCAGTGCGAACTCTGAGTCAGGGTTGCCACCCGATGAAAACAATCCGTAGATTTTAGTGATTTTTTGGTTGATTTAGTGATTTTCTTCAATAATCTTGTGATTTATCTGCTGATTTAGTGAACTTTTTTAGGCAATGCAAAAAATCACTAGAAATAGTGATAAATCACTAAGGGTGGAAACCCTGCTCTGAGTGACAACAAAAAATATCCATATGCACATAATTCACCAGATAAGGAGGAGTGTCTCTGAATGAACACCCTCTAATTCGACCAATACAAAAGCCAGTAGTAAAAGATATAAGATACCATAGACTTCAAGAAAGAAAAAAAAATTGGAAGATGCAGTTACCTGTCACAAAGTATCAAATACGCAACAATGAAGCCAAGCCTGGATATTGCAGCAAGGACGCTGGTTGTTTTAACAAGTATTCCATGCTGCCTTTCCTTGGCAATGAGGTCTGGCTGCTCCAAACTATTGAATAATGAACGAGGTTTGGACCATACACATGCGGCTCTTGCGCCACACAAGAGAAAACTATAAATTGGAAAATGTCGTAAAACTTAAAAAAAAAAAAAAAATGTTTAAATCCTTAACATAAAGCCGGCTTCTTAGTCCAGATCGTTGACAAATTAAATTGTTACTGGCACAGAATGTTTCGATAGAAATTCAGTAAATTTTTTGTTTCAGATTTAGTACAAAAAAGAGTAGACTGGAAAAAAAAGACAGAAAATATTCAAAAATCATAGAAACTATTTTTGCTGTATACCAAATAGTATTTTCACAAACCAGATTAAAAGAAATTAGAAAACAAAATTATACTTCCAACCCCTCCATCAGGGGGGGGGGGGGTTAAATACACTAAAAGGGGAAATACAAATGTACAATTTTGCTTGAGTTATTTCCAAATTTCCGAAAACACAAAGAATACGCGTTAAGATTCTAATTTCCCTACTTTTTGAATGAGGTGGGTTCGTGAAACGCCCTCGGGGTGTCATTTAGTTAGCTCAAGTAGATTATATATGTTCTTTCAGAATAGTGCTGAGTGTGGTATTTCGTACATTCAAAAATATATACTGAAAAAAATTATTTTAGAAGCAGCATTGAAGAGAGATGGTTGGACAACTACCACTGAACGAAGAGTATAATAGGAAAGAATTGGCCATTTACTTGTTTGGAACTTATAAGTACTAAAAGGAGATCCCTTTATAGTACTTGGAAAACTGGCTAAAATATTACTGAAAGATGAAATAAGATGAATAATTTTTCTAACATGAATGGAAATAAAAGATAAAGGAAAACACCAAAATGGAATCCTAAGTTGGAAAATTGTACAAAGGCAACAAAATGATTTATAAAACAAAAAATTACAAATTTCCATACTATTTCTTACAGATTTGACCTACTTAAAGAACGTTTTGTTACCAATGATGCTGTTACTAACGATTTGACAGTAGATTCCTTTAAAGTCAACAATTTTAACAATTAATTTCCTTAAGACCCCCCTTCTTTCACTTGCCCAATCTCCCTAAAATTTCAGTTAGTGCTATGAAATTAATGGGTATAACTATCTTTTTAGTGACTTAAAATAAGATTTCCATGTTATTTATATATTAAAACGCTCAGATGTCACATTTTCACTCCTTAAACCTCTTAAAATAATTAAATGTCCTGCGGGCGCAATCCTCGAATATGCATGACCTGTTTGGCAATCTGGCATTTTTGATGAATTGTCGAACAGTCTAGAGTCCGTCCAAAAAAAGGGTTAAGAATTATATTCAATGTGGACACACTCCTTTTATCTCCCTTTGTCAGAGAGAAAATCTGGTCACCCTCAAAAAAAGGAGAATAAAATTTCCTTGTAGTTGGCCAAGAAAACCCTTCATAAGCCCAGAACAAATCTCTTTTCCCTAGGCACTTTTCCCCATCCAACCTCACCTTCCTCGTTCCGCCTCAACACCCCCCCCTTACACTGTTAAAATTACACCAGTACAACTTACACCAATAAACCACTGAAACAGAAGAACTTTCGTCCCCTTCATAGTTGATATGTTAAGTAAGTCAATCACCTACCCCATGCTCTCATTTACCTTCCAGTTGTTTAATATTTTTTTTTTTACAAATTTCGAACTTTCTCTTTACAGTCTCTCTCTTTAATTTTGTTTTGTATTTTTTATAACACAATATTACCCCCTACTTTAAGTCATACATTTCTATTAAAGGTATTACTAATTCTTGTCTCTTATTTATGAGTTATACTTTAATCAAACAATTCATAAAATATGTTACTGCGTTGAGAATCTTACCAAAAAGTCCCTGTAAAACTATAGAAGTGAAACGGTAAGACTAAGTGAATAACCAAAAAATATTAGGATACTGAATATTACTACTACTAACAACTCACTGCAGTACCAAGCCACCAGAGGTCAACACAGCTACGCACGCTCCTATTGAACAGCTTAATACATTTTAAACTTAGATTTTCTAAGTATAAATTCCGAAGAAAAAAGCAAAAAACAACGTTTAGAGGATTTAGCATTACTAAGGTCTAGAAAAGAAACTGCCAAACAATGTGAAAGACGCAATTGCGAGATGATTTTCTTCAGTGAGAAACACGATAGATTCTGGTAAACTTAGGTAAAAAAAAAAGAATTAAAGCCGGACAGGCTAAGTACATTAGCGCTAGAAAGGGAGCCACACATTTTGAAGTGCTTCAGCAACTGCTGAAATATATCAACCCAATGCATATTTAGTGCTTAAATCCTGAATACATAAAAAAAATTGATAAACTGCGGTGAAAATGTTAACCTGATCTACTTGATGTAGCTTGACCTATGTTAATACTAACCCTTCCTTATCTTAGGTTTTTTTTTGGAAGAATAATGAAATTTAGTCTGAAAAAAAGAATAATGAAGCAATGAAGAATCACGAAAAAGCTTACCAAACAAGAAATACCGATAAGGAAAACAGCTGCATTGGCTTTAATGATTCTGCACTGCTGCAACAAGTGCCATCTTTGAATCTCATATAATCGTTACAATGAAAGTTTAAAAGAACCTGAGAAAAGAAGTTGAGAGATTTAAAGTTTTTTTTCTTAAAGTAGAGTCAGTGTTATAAAACGTGATAAAAGGCTAAGCTCCACAAATTTGCACAATCATGCTTCTTCATTTAGCTGTCACAATTTAGACCTTTTCTTTTTTCCTAATGTCAGTCATTGGGTGGCTAAAAGTTAATGTCACTTCTTACCTAGATTGACAGTGTAATACCCATTGCCTATTGATACTTCAAAATAAGATTTGATTTCAGCTTCTTTTGGCATTCAGTGGAAATTTATCAATTTCAGCTCTTTTGGTAGCAGTGTCGCTCCATTGGTCTTTTATACAAATGGGTTAGTTTCTAGTAATTGACTGCATTACACGGAACAAGTTGAGTTTCTAATTAATGTGAAAAACAAATGTAGCACTGAAAAAGGCAGGAATCAACGGTTTCATAGGAAAAATTGCGTAGTTGGCACAAGGGGGAGTGGGGTGTTGACCCTACTGAATTCGGAAGAAAAAGCTGCAAAATTTAGGCCGATAGCACTTCTCAGGTTCAAAGAAACAACGAGAGTGAGTTGCAGAGAGCAATATGTATAGCTTGGAAGGGGTTCTATTAGTGGAAAGCTCTCTGAGAAACGCCACCAAGAAAGTTCTATCTGGGGGATAGACCTCTCACTGACATGATGTGTGACAGCAGCTTTTGCAATTGCGTCAGCTCTAAGATTCACGACAATACCCACGAGACTTGGCATACAGGACAATCATTATTCTCCGTTAAAAACGACTTCTCTAGTTTAAAAACTCAGAGGCACTTTTCAAAAGACGGTTGCTTTCTACCGTATTCTAATTGGTTGATACTCTTCTGTTTAGCAGTATGGAACCCATAAGATTATGTACACCAATAGACTCGTTATGTCTAATAATTTTCGATAGAATTCAATTTAAATCCAATTTTAAAACTTCGAGACGAAACAAATATTCCACATACCTTCAAAGATAGGAAAGAGCCTATGATGTTTCATAATTCAGCTACGAGTTAGACTTAAATACTAAATATTTTCAATACAATATTGCTTCCGGTGGAAGGTGAAACTAACCATAGACATAATTTTATATACCTTCACCAGAAGATATTTTTTGCACCCGCTCTTATAATGACCTCATTTACATCTCGTGCTACGACTTCATAATTTTCTTAACTATTTATTTTAAGAAATAAAATAGGAAAATCTAACACCTCCCGAGCAGGTTATGACAATATAGGATTTTTCTACAAAATTTAGCACTTTATTAACTACATTTCCTTAGTTTTTAGTGATTTTCACTGTTTGAAAAAGTACGAGATAATGATACCCCTTTGATCTGGCCGTGTCGACTATTTTCCCTAGCTAAAAATCTCTGAAATCAACCACTAAATTTACTTTGGCTAGATAACATTTATTTGATATGAAACACTAAGATGGCACTTTAAGTACTGGGATTGAGATTAATCCAAAAGATTAAAATAATGCCCAGAATTAGAGATTGACACAAGGATAAGGATTTTCAGCTCGCAATAGAGCTAAATTCAAAGCTAAGGGCCATAATTGATCTAATTTGTAGTAGAATAGGACAATTCACAAAATAGTTATAAAATAAACATAACACCAGCCTGTAAAGAAAAATGTTTTAATATACATATTTTAAGATTTAATTATTTCAAAATCACTCAAGGAGTCGTCTGAAAGTTTCATTACCATTCAAGAAAATTCTATCAGTTTTTGTCTTATTCCTTTTATTTTTTACTTCGACGGTTTTGATGAGTTAAGGTAAATTTGCAAGTACCATATCTGCCCCCCGCCTATTGCACCGCTCCTCCATTCTAATTAAAGTATTGGTCCAAGGTCTAGGGGGCGTCGTTTCAGGGTGGGGGGCGAGGGAGGAAACTACCCCCCCCCTTAGAAAAAAATGGGAGAAAAATTATTATATAACACATGCCCCTTAACTATCCAGATATGGACCCCTCTTACCCCCCCCCCCCCAATAAAAATGCTGGAGCTACTCCCCTGCCACGGTCGTCTGATATTACTTCATGACCATCAAAACAAAATAAAAAACCTGACTTGATTATTTTCTTTTTCGAATAATATGCTACAAAATGTTACCCAAAAATGCTTGATCAGAAGCTATGGTCCTTTTTCTTTTGGCCTATTTTCTCACCCGGTAATGCATAAAAGGTAATAATTTAATTAATCTTATAAAAAAAATCCCAAACTTGCAGGCCCCTAAACCTCACTTTTTTATAAAGAAAAAACTTAAAAAATAGGGTTTTATAAGGCCAAACAAAAATACTGAAAAAACAAAGCGAATATTTCGAAAGGGCAACTGCCTCTCTTGTTCAGCGCTACCAAAAAATATTTAAGGAAAATGCCGAAAAACAAAAAACAAAAACAAATGCAGACAGTCAATCAATATTGTTTTATAAGTATTAAGTATTTTCATTTGGCCTTTAAAAAAACAACATTTTTGCTCGTTTTTTCTTTATATTATGGCAGCCCAAAGTGGTTTGAGAAATTATCTTCCTCACCTTATTATTCAAGTACAATGTTTAAAATCAAGCCCTGACAATCGTCAATTCTTGAAGTAAAAGCTGAAGTAAGTGCTGAAGTAAAAGCTATGGTCATTCACTATTTTGTAGTTTAAGTTAGAGCAGCACTTACTCGCATCTGAGCTCGAGTCAGTTGCTTGATCTCAACTCAAGTTGAGTCGAATAACTACGAAAACTACAGCATTTTTCTATAAGAAACGTTTTTAGTTTGGAATTGTTTTGGCACCTATATATGTTCCAAAAATACAGGGGAAAAAAATCCAAAAATTTTACCTGCAAATCATTCCTCAGGGGGCCATTACCAATGTGTAGACCATCAAACCATGATTCAGATCCTTGCAATATAAGACGAGAACTAGCCCAGACTCGAACGCGCGAACGATAAAATGCCTTGAAAAGAATGAAAATTCAACCAGAGTTTCAAAATAGAACAAACAAAAATGCCCTGACCATGAGTTATTACTAACAAGCCAAAAAAGAGATGAAGTTCAACAGATATATATTCCCTATTTACAGTCAAACAAAACCTAAGCACTCAGTAGTTTTAGAGTCCTAAATATGGAAATGCTGTATAAAAAAAGGACAACTTTATCTTGATTTTTAAAGTTAGCTAAATTCGAGCTAGTTTTAATAATAATATAAAAAAAATGATGAAATTACTTAATTATCATGGGCTAACATTTCGAGCCGTTTTTTTTGCTACTTCTGAATATAGAAAGAAAGGGCATAGCAAAAGAAACTGGGACAAAAAAAAGACCATCTCTGCCTATTGTGAGGTAATTAAGGCCTACTTTAACTACCTCATTCTTATTCAGGATTTCAAACTACAAAATGTAAATATCACACAATTCTAATCATCTCAAGAATCTCAATTATTGGCACATATAATCGTACAATAGATTAATAGTAAAAAAATGAGTTGAAAACTTGGAATAATATAATTAGAAAATAATAATTCTACAAAAAAGTTTATAGTGCTATAAAAGCTAAGAGAAGGAAATGGGTTTACTATAACATAATTAGAATGACTTCACGTCCGTTCGTTAGAACAAAACAGAAGTTAAGAAATATTTACGTCAGGTTTTTCAAAGTATTTTTTGTGAGTACGACAATGTAGTGACTTTTTAATAAACCACTTATTTCCGAAACTACTTATTAAAATTTTCTTTTACAATGTAAACTACACCTTAAAAACTTAATCCTGTCTGTATTTGCTCCGGAATTAATTCGTTTTTTTTTCATATTTGTCTGCAGAAACAACCAGAAAGTTTAATTTTAAAAGAAGAGGTTTTATAGTGCGCATTTGAACTTCCTATTTGAAGCTTCATTATATTTGAAGCCTCAGATGTGTTTATCGTTTCATTTATTTTTCTCTGTCTGATTTCAATTATTTTGGTCTCAAAATGCATCATATTAAATAAAAAAAAACAATTTTTTTCAACTGAAAGTGAGGAGCAACATTAAAAGCTAAAACCCCAAAAAATTATTTCGTAAATAAGGGGGGTTACCCCTTCCTCGACCCTCTCTCCTTACGCTTTAAGTCTTAAGGTTCTTTCAAAATACTTCTCATTCAAATTCAACGGCCCTTGCGCTTGAGCAGCGTTTCTTAAAGAATTATGCCAAAAAGTCAAACTTCGGCGTAAAGAACGAGGGTTGAACAAGGGCTAATTTCATATACAGAACAATTTCTGTTCGTTCTAAGTTTCAAAGTTGCTTCTTACTTTCAGTTGAAAAAACTTATTTTTTTTATTTCTGACCGTTATTCAAATCATGCCAGGAAATCCCCTGTTCCGCCCCCCGTGTAAAATTTCCCCTAGAAAATTCCCCTCAGTATCTTTCGTCCCCACAGAAAAATATCTCCCTGGAAAATCGCCCCCAAGAAAATTTTCGTATATTTCCGAATAAAAAATACTGCATGTGAGCAATGGGCAAATTACGTAACTTACAGCTTTTTTCTCAGGGGCTATGGGGGTCTTGTCTCCTCAAAGGCATAGTTATTGAACCTTTCAAATATGCTAAATCAAAGGGCTATCTCAAAATTTTGATCTGATATCTTTGGGGAAAAAAAGAGGCATGGGAGGAGGTTTAGTTGCCCTCCATTCTTTTTGGTCAATTAAAAAGGGCACTAGAACTTTTGACTTCCGTTCGATTGAGCCCTCTACCGATCTTTTAGGACCATTGGTTCGATACGATCAACCCTTGGTAAAAAAAAACAACTTTAAAATGCATCCTTGATCTTTCTTGTGGTGATAAAAAAAAAACACAAAATTTCACAATTTTTGTAGATAGGAGCTTGAAACCTCTAGAATAGAGTTTTCTGATATTCTTGATGCGAATGTGTGATTTTCATTAAGATTACTTGACTTTTTTGGGGTGTTTCCTTTCTTTTTCGAAAACCTGGCAAATTTGCTTTGATTCTTAGCTTTTGATGGGTAACAGTAAACTTAATTAAGCATAAAAAAGTTAATTCTTCTGATGTGTTAATTGTTATCAGGTTCTGTTTTTTAAAGTTTTGGTTACTACTGGGCCGGGACAGTTCGTTACCACGAACTGTCTAATACTAAAAACGAACGATAGACCAGTTTCAACACAGCGAATAATTTTAAGAAAATAACTCAGCTAAAAAGATACCGACCACTTGCAAAATTGTTAATCGCATCACGTTTTCAAATTTCCCATAAAAAAGAATCTATAAAAAATGTAATTTCTTTTTAATATTCTTGAGCATTAAAGCATACACCTCAAACAGCTTAAATAGTAATTACATGTGTTGGGAAAAAAAATGAACAAACATGTAGTAGAAATAAAACATGTCAATCTTTTAAAATAAAAAAGGTAAAGAATACGGCATTGGACTTTACAGTCCCTACTCCCTACCGGCAGTGCTGATCTCTGTTTCTTGGTCCTTCAGTACAGAAAGTGGAATTGGGGGGGGGGGGGCTGGGGAATCTTTTAAAATGGTTAGATTCTTCCTCTAGGGGAACCAAAACCAACGAGCAATTATGACGGTAGGGATATTCTACACCTCCTTCAGTTCCCACATTTTCGAAACTGAATGTTACTGTCCAACTGAAAAGGCTACGATATAAGAGAGGTATGTAAGTATTCACATAGCAGGGTTTTCCTCTTTTTGAGGTTAGGCTGTAGACAGTAGCGCATAATGGACATTCCTCCACCAAGGATCGGCTGAGCAGAGAAAATGGTGGTTGAGGAAGTACCCAGTACAAGATACCCAAACAGGTATCTTGCTATTACCACAGAAGTGATACCACAGAAGATACCACAGAAGTGCAAATAGGAAGGAGTAAAATAGTATGAAAGCAAAATTGTGTCCATACATAAAGGATATACACACCTTTAGAGCTGCATAGTTATAGAAGTCAATTTGCTCATTTGTGATCATCATTCGATTAGGGGCCAAGAGAGACGGAGAAACTGGGTCTTGTAGCATCCACAATACTTTTGTTCCATACAAGGCTAAACTATCCAACACCTAATTAAAAATAAAATGAATAGTTGATAACGCCACAATTCAACCGAAAAAATGAATTTATTGTGCTAACCAGAAACAGAACAAATTAAACAACAAATGAACAATTGGCACTTCATATGCAAGCTTGTGCAAGGGAACCTTTACAAACAAATAATAGTTTTAGAACATCCGGAATGGAACAAAGGAAAAGAACATCCGGAAGAGAGGTAGTGACAAATTGAAAGAGAAAGAGAATGTATAAGAAAGTGCAACACTAGAAAAGTAAAGGGAGTAGAAATTAGGGAAAAGAAAAAGACATTCTTAGACCACACTGGCTATACATGACAAATGAAACTCAGAGAGGAAAGAAACTAACAAAATGAAAAATAAAATCAAAAAGGGTGAAGAAACGAGGATTTTGTCAGCCAGTGGCGAACCATGAAGAAGAAGAAATAAGAAAATATTTCGACAAGGACCTCCGCCAAGTCGTCCTCAGTGCTAAACAAAAAACAAGAAAAAGAAAGAAAAAAATAAAAAAAACGAAAATCTAACCTTTCGAAGTTTACCTTACAAAGATAGAACAGACACTGTCTGTCTCTGTGTCTGTTCTGTCTTTGTAAGGTAAACTTCGAAAGGTTAGATTTTCGTTTTTTTTTTCTTTCTTTTTCTTCTTCAACCTACATTTAGGCACACAATCTGAAGGCCCGTTTATTCAGAGAATGGGTTTCAAAACTTTAACACATACTTTAAAAGACCATAGATCCAGAAGATACGTCCTTAGTAATAAAATACTAAATTTAAAATCCTAATTATATCAGATTTTGTCCCCTCAAGATTTTCACCAGATTTTACAAATCTCACATAGGTCTTTCAGACACATATTCCATTTAGCAAAAACTCGTTTAGCGGAAAAATTCTCAAAACTGGAATTTCGACAGTTTAAAAAAAAAAACAAGGATTTTCCTTCCTAGATTTTGTCCTGGCCCTCCTTTGGAAAATCTATCCTCTAAGGTTTTTACATCCAAGGAGCTAAGTATTCTTTCAAAAGGACCAAAATTTGCAATGGCTCAAACACACGTAAATACATCAGAAATTATTACGGGCGTGGAGTCGGCTATTTTTAGCTCTCATGGTGAAGTCGAAAATCCAGACCTACTCAGAGGTGAAAAAAAAAAAAAAAAAAAGTGTCTGTTCTGTCTTTGTAAGGTAAACTTCGAAAGGTTAGATTTTCTTTTTCTTCTTTTTTTTTTAGCAATGAGGACGACTTGGCGGAGATCCGTGTCGAAATATTTGCTTAATTCTTCTTCTTCATGGTTCACCACTGGCTGACAAAATCCTCGTCTTTTCACCCTTTTCGATTTTATTTTTCATTTTGTCAGTTTATTTCCTCTCTGAGTTTCATTTGTCAAGAAAAATACGCATTGGTAATTAAGAGAAAGTAGCATTAAATGAACAAATTCAAATTAACATTAGAAGGGATAGAATTCCAGAATGAAATAACATATACTGTTGGCCAATTTTTAAGCCCAAGCAGTTGACTTGGAAGGGATTTGGAAATGACCTGACGGAAAATGCAATAATTGTTTTTAACTTAGACTACCCCTCTAAATATAAACAAAAATTGACACTGTGCCCACTAAAAACCTATTTTGTTATTAAAGTAAGTCCTTAATTCCCATTAAAACGAAAGTTAACAGCAGCGATAGTAACTACAGTAAAAAGTTAAATGGCAAAAATTTATGGATTTCTTTTTTACTCGACAAAAAGCAGATGAAAGAAAATACGACCATTAATTTGTAATTTTGACAGTTCTAAATTGCAGAAAAATTTGAATGACTTAAAATGATTACAAAATGACCGAAAATAATTCCAGGAAGATTTAAATGACAACTGAATAAAGAAAAAGAACCTCATTTTCTGAACTAAATTTACTTTCGTCTCTAAATTTAAAACGTCCAGCGATAGAACAATTTTAGCCATTTTTGGATGTTTCAGCGACTACGCTCAACAACGCAAATTCTTTATCTGTTGCCATATTTGTTCTATTACTGGTTTGAGAGAAGGGCACAGTTGTCTACACAAAAGTCTTGAAAAAAAAAATCAACAATTCAATATAGTTCACATTTTTCAAATTATAAAACAGACTATGGCTAAACTGATGTTGCAACCATTTTTCTGTAATTTAAAGAAATTTCGTAGAAATAATGCATAAGACAAATTACAATAAGACTGGTTATCATAAAGGACAGTTGAAAAAAGACAGAATAGCAACTTGCGACGGAAAATGTACAGTGGTAGAAAATACAAGTAAATATTGATATTAACCAAAATTTGATAACAGATAATGGTAAATACCGAAATAACTGGAGGCCTTTTTTTGTCAAAAATCTAGAAGCCGATTGACACAAAAACTGAAGCAAAAGTATACTATTCACGTTTTGAGGGCTGAAAAGCATCTTTCAGAAACAAGCCTTTGAAAGTTTTACTATTTATGCATAGTTTTCATAACTGTTCTTCGTCAAGAACTATCCTGGAGATTATAGAATGGAAGTAAAAATATTTTCCTCACTTTTTGAAGCTAACAAGCATTCTCAGAAATACGCAATGAAATTTTCCGAAATTCCAAAAAGCCGTCTTGAATTTTGTTTTTTCTTCTGGAAGCTACAAGCTTGGCGAGACAATACAGAGATTATTGAAATACGGCATAAAACGATTGAGACCAGAGATACTTTCAGATACTAATAACTGTTGGAATGTTTACCAGCCGTAAAAGGTAATAAGAATATTTATGTTTTCTTTTTTGATTCTCTATCGATGAAATAGAAATTATTGAAACGAAATTTGCCTCCATTTATCTCAATATTTATCAAAATAACAAATTAACTTTGGAAAGAATTAACTTTCGTTCGCTCATTACAGTAATGCCTGTATTTCAATGCCTGCGTTGTAACATGCAACCGATCATCTCATACTGAGCACCAAATCCCGTCAAATTTCGTCACGAGTTCGTCCGTGACAACGGTTTACCAGGTACATTGAAATATAAAAGACCGAGCCGTCGAAAAATGCATTCGTTTTCATATATAAAAAAAATCCCCTGTCAGCTTATCAATCAATCAATCAATTAATCAATTTTATTCAATCAATAAACTCAACAAAATAGACTTCAATATAAACTCCCCCGTAAGGCTCTATGGCCAGGAAAAAAAATAGGGGAGAAACAAAAATGAAACAAATACTTAAAAAGCAAAAACATTTTCAACATCATACATTCACACCTTTAAGAGACTCAACACAAGAGAAATCATAAGATAAAAAAAATCATAAGATAAAATGATCAACATAAAAAAAACAAAAAAAAACTTAATTACTAGCTAGAAAATCCCTAACATAATTTTTGAACATACCAAACGAGTGGCAGCTTCGTGCAGACACAGGAAGCGTGTTCCAAATCCTGTAGCAAGTAGTCAGAGGGTTGAAATCAGACCTCACTGATGGAGTATGAAGAATCTGTAAATTGTTGGAAGTGCGGAGATGATAAGTCGATTGATCAGAAACAAAAGATATATTTTTACATAGAGCAGCAGGAAGATGGCCGTGCAACTGTTAAAAGATGAAAGAAGAACAAGAAAGAAAATAGGGGGATTTCAAATCAAGCAAGGGTTTAAGTGAAGATCGGTTAGTTTCCTTAATAAGAGTCCTTGCTTTATCATAAAGTTTTGAAAGTGGCATCAGAGACGAGGGAAAAGTTGACATCCAAATAACAGAACAATATGAAACATAAGACTGAACTAGGCTGTAGAACAAGATTCTAAGAGTCGACCCTGGAAATATGAGTTTAAGCTTTCTAAGGATTCCAAGACTCCTGGAGACTTTCATTTTAATCAGGTCAATATGATGCTTGAAGGAAAGATTTTCGTCAAGCAAGATGCCTAGGAATCGAACATAAAAATCCCTAGGTCTACTTAGAGAACCTCTTGATACGTGTGTTTCATTTAAGTCAGGGCAACCCTTTGAAACTCTGGAGAAAATGAGAAAAAATGACTTCCCGACATTTAAGGCAAGATAATTTACATCAAACCATTGGATAACTCTTTCAAAAAGAGCATTTATCTTTGAACGAAGATCAGACTCAGTTCTACCAGCTGTGCCAAGAGTACTGTCATCAGCAAAAGCAATAAGTGCATCCGGTAAGGACGAACTCCTGTCACAATTAGTGACGGATGCTGGTTGGCAAAGACGACAGCAAATGATAGGTTTTAAATTTGGAACCACATTAATAAGGTCATTGACATAGATTAAAAAGAGTATCGGCCCAATAACAGATCCTTGTGGTACGCCAAACTCTATTCTCGAAGGGTTAGAAAATTGCGGATCAACCGAGATGACTCGACCAGATAAATATGATAGAAACGAAGAATAAGCATTCCCTCTTATACTAATACTGGACAGTTTCCAAAGAAGAATCTTGTGTGCTAATGAGTCGAATGCCTTTCGTACATCGAGAAAAACAGCAGCAGGTATCAGATCAGAGTCAAGAACTGAATGTAAATAATTCAAAAGAGTTGCGCATACATGCTCAGTTGAGTGCTTCGTCCTAAAACCAAACTGAAAATCATGAAAAAAGTGTTTAGAATTAAGAAAATTAAGAAGTCGAGAAAGCATAGCTTTTTCAAATATTTTACTAAACACTGATAAAAGGGACATGGGACGATAATTTGCAGGATCATTCCTTGATCCACCTTTAAAAGGAATAAAACGCGAGCACGCTTTAAAGCACTTGGGAAAGCACCATTTTCAAAGGAAAGATTGATAAGTCTCGTGAGGACAGAAATGATGACAGGAAGAATGAACTTTACAACCTTAGTCGGAATACGGTATGGGCCAGGAGATGAAAAACCCCTCAAACCATTGACAATTCTGGCTATTTCAGCTTCAGAGGCAGGTTCCAATGCCGTTGATTTAGGACAAGGCGGTCCAAGGTAAAACCTAAAGTCAAGTAGAGAAGAAGAAGGACTTACAGAAGAGGCTGTAGTTTTGCCGATATTAGCAAAATAGGAAGTAAACGCATCTTGAACTTTTAGCTCACCCTCTAAATTTTCGCCTTCCATCACAATACTTGAAGGGGCAGATGGAGGCAGAAAAGATGGCCTGATAACAGAATTGATTACTTGCCATGTCTTCCTAATGTCTTTACCACACGCAGAGAATTTTTTGTAATAAAATAACGATTTGGCCTTTCGGCAAAGCGAATAGTAAACTCTTCTATATGCTTTGAAAAGTTGAAGTCGAGAATCACGAGAAGATGGCTTAGAGGACCTGTAAGCCTTCCAAAGATTATTTTTCTTCCTTCAACTTTTAAGGAGTCCCGTAGTCATCCAAGATTCAAAGGGGTTGTTCTTTTCGATGCCGGATTCGACTGGGGTGCAACACATGTATCCAAGGTAACTTCTTTCAAAGAATCATAAAAAGAATTAAACAAAGAATCGAAATCAGATTCATTTTCAGAAATACTCCACAAACAACCCGCCAACCGTGACCTAAGAAGATGCAAACCCTGATCATTCAATTTTAAAGAGGAAAAACCAGCTCCTTGGTTCCTCCTTGGCAACGCATCGGAAAAATCATACGTGGAAAAAAAACAGGAAAATGGTCTGAGATATCACTTGTCAACACAAAATTTTGCACCAAGGTCAATGATGAAAAAATATTATCAAGCAAAGAAGCAGTAGTGTTAGTAATGCGAGTTGGAATGCATGCAGAAGGTAATGTTCCACAAGCGAGCATTGTTGAAAGAAAATCCAAGGACGAGGATGACCTCCGGTCAGACAAATTAAGGCTGAAGTCACCCGTAACGACAAGTTCACATGAATGAAGTTGGATTATTTCCAAAACCTCATCAAGAATCTGAAGGAAAGAGGGAACAGACCCACTAGGAGACCGGTATATATTACCAACAATCAAATTTTTAGCTTGGGTTTTAATCTCAATAAATATAGATTCAAAAATCCTTTCTTCATTTCTTGACAGGTCACGTCTAACAGAGTACGGAAGACATTCCGAAACGTAAACAGCAAGGCCACCTCTTGCCATCCTACTTTGAATTAAACATTCCAGCTTGTACCCAGAGAGATGCAATAGAGATTCATTTTTCAAATCAAGGAAAGTCTCACAAAGACCAATAAAATCAGGGTGTCCACTACGCACTATTTTTTTCAACCTATCAAATGAAGAACGAAGGCCCTGAACATTAAACTGAAGCACAGAGAAACTACCATCTCGTTTGGATACTCGATCTAAATCCGATACATATTTACTACTAACTGAAAATGGGGATTTGATGATGATTTATTAGACTGACCTACTGAATTATTAATCAGTTACAGAAAATATAACTTTTTTAAAAATTGGTTTTGAAGTAATATGAACACTCTCGCAGTTTTTCTGTACCGCGTTTGTTGTGTTTGGACCGTTTGGGTCATCTCAGTCTTTTATGCTGAAAATAACTCTCTGTTTCCACTGACTAAAAATCTCCCTTGCTTTGGTTTCTTAATTATTTTTACAATTTTGTATCTCTGCAGTTTTGGCTTTTTGTTCGAATGTCATGCATAACCAGTGTGGTCTTAGAACGTACAGTAATTATTTAGCCAATTTAGCTCTCCCTGAAGTATCTTAAATTTGTTGCAATAACAACACGGCAAAAGATGTTAGTCATAAACAGAGCCGTTCAAGGAGAGGAGAACGTCGCGGCTGGGGGGTTGCCCACTTTGATCAAATTTTTCAATTTGATTTGGCTCTTTTTGCTTATAATTGAGTGGGGAGGGGGTCGCCGTAAGTAAATTTACCCGGGCGCCGCCAACCCTAGGAACCGTTTTGGCGATAAATCAAATTCGTTGATCAGCGTTGAGTTTATTAGCTCTGCATCCTTGATGTTACAGAATCATAAAAATAATCTCACAACTTGGTGCAGTATGATCTATACAGCACCAAGTTGCATAAAAAATGCAGTTTTTCGTAAACAATTGATTCTATTTTTAAAGTTATTTCTTTTTAATTACAAAAGGCTTTTGGCCACATAAATTTCCTTTAAAATGAGCCATTACTTTTTTTTTGTTAAATGGCTCTCTCGAAATTTTGTTGTGACGTAACTTACGAATTAACTTAGTAACGAACTTTTATATTTGTATGTTCTTATTACGTATATTAGGGAGTTCGCCCCCTAGTCAACACCTCGCTCTTTACACTAAAGTTCAAATTTATTTTCCAATTCTTTAAGAATGACCCTTAATCGCAAAGCCCGTTAATTAGAATAAATGGCTCTGAAGAAAGTACAAAAAAAACTTTAGCGTAAAGAGCGAGTTACTGACTAGGGGGTGAACCCAATCATATACGTAATAATTTCTGTTCGTTTTAAGTTTTGATGTTGCTCCTTACTTTCAGTTGAGAAATGGTTTCTTTTTATTTAATTTCTGATTGGTTTTAATCAGGCTCGGTTGCGTCAATTGGGGCAGGGGGAGAAGCATGTGCCCCCTAGACTTTTAAAATGCCGTTTTCGGGGTATTTCCATTAAAATCTGTTTTTTTTTTTTTAATTATCACCCCCTCCCTAGATTTTGAAAATACATTTTACCCTCCCCCGTAAATTTCAACTAAAACTTCAACTAAAAGAAAGTTTCCGTGTCTTCATTAAAATTTAGTTCCGTAAATGACCGAAAGTTTGGGGAGCAAAGGTAAAAAAATATGTAGACAAGAAGGCTAATGAGAAGAAAGCGAACAAATTATAGACAAACGAACAAACTAATTTATAGAACGGGCTAAAACACAGAATTCCGTGGGTTCAAACGGCAAAGTTCACAAGTTTTAATAGGTGGGTGCAAGGCCGTACCCAGAGGGGGCCCCCCCTTATGGGCGCCCCTGCCAGGCGAGTAGCTTTGACACAACTGAATTGGTTAACTGAATTGGAAGCATACATTTTTAGGGGGGGGTGCTCACATTCGTGTTAATCTTCGTAAGGAACGCAACCGTGATCTTTCTCTACCTTAAAATCACTTTCTCTTTACTTTCACTTTACTTTCTCTACCTCTGTTTATTAGCTCTGCTTGGTGCTACGATGGTTCAGTGCTACGATGTTCCAGTGCCAAGCTATTTGAGGAGAAAAAGAAAAAGAAAAAAGATCCTGTATATCAAAATATCATGGTTTCAGCCGCTTTTCTTGATTTTCCAGCCAATATATTTCCCTTGTTGTTCAAGCAAAAGGACTGTGAGTTTCCTTAATAGAGGTTTCGGACAAGGCGGTTCTAATAGTGTACTTCCATTTTTGATCTGATTCTACCTTTAGCAGTTATGGGCTATTTCAATTTTTACTATGGGGCGTGATCGTCTCTTACTAGGTTGCTAGCTACCGCTGCAACCCGGAAAAAGGAAAAGGACTTAATCTCTACACCTCTCATCATATGTTTTCTTTCCGTTTATTGTTTAGTTGCCTAACTTTGTTTTATGTTGCTTAGTTTTTACTTCCCGTTATTAATTACAATTCTAGGGTGGCGAGCGTGGCCCACGCGTCGCTCACCCGGTCTTGCCATTTTGACGTCCCAAATTTGGAACAACACATCCATGAAATTCCTTTTTTTGCTAAATGAACATACTTTTCTCTTCAATTTCTTTATAGTTTTCAATGGGGCATCAGGTTTCAGATAGAATGAAAGCATGGTTCTTCATAGACATACAAAATTGTTGGGTAAAGGTCTAGTTTAGGGACTATTCAGAAGGAAACATGTTAAGAAAACAATTCTTACATCATAATATGCAGAGTGACTGTAGCTAATGTATTTTTACTACAGCTCCTCTATACTTTACCCCTCACCCCACCCCCTAATGCGCAAATATGTAGCCCAAATTACATACTTCCAATACATTGCGCCAATCCGTTTCTCTCCTTTCATCCTGTGGTCCTGTAAATTAAATCAACAATCAACTGTGAGGAAACAAGAACCGGAAGAACAAGAGTGGCAGGTGGTGGAATGTATCGGAAATATATAATTTAGGCTATACACTTGCACATTGGAGGGGGGGGGGGGTAAAGTGGAGCTGCGGTCAAAATGTGTTAGCTAAAATTATTCTGTCTATTCTGAAGTATGAATTGTTTTATTTAACATGTCTCCTTCTCAATATCCCCTAATCTGGACCTTTACCAATTTTCGTTACAGTTACCACCCCCCTCCCTCCCCTCCCCATGGTTCGAAAATGCAATAAAAATACCAAAATCCAGGATATGTGTACATGAAGTGCTATATATAATGTATTATTATATAAGCATCGATGGTTCAGTGGTAGAATGCTCGCCTGCCACGCGGGCGGCCCGGGTTCGATTCCCGGTCGATGCAATTTTTTTTTTAAATGCAAAAAAACAATTAGACTCAATTAGGACTTTAAAGACACAATTAGGGAAGGCGCCAGGATATTCGACACGTCAGAACCACTACTGTCAGGACATCGACAAAATCCGTCATAACATCGACAATAAATCCGTCGGAACATCGACACGTCAGGACATCGACAGTCACAATCGCTACCCGTCAGAACATCGTCAGTCATAACATCGACACGTCAGTTCATCGACAGTCACAATCGCTACCCGTCAGAAAGTCGACAGTCAGAACATCGACACGTCATAACATCAAAAAAAAATTTCATAACGATAATCCGTCAGAACCACTAACTGTCAGAACGTCGACAGTCATAACATCGAAACGTCATTACATCTAAAAAAAATTTTCATAACGAAAATCCGTCAGAACCACTAACCGTCAGAACGTCGACAGTCATAAAATCGACACGTCATAACATCAAAAATTTTAAAACTTAGTTTTTTGGGGTTTAGGTGGGAAAAGGTACCTAGGTTAGGTTAGGTTACGTATTTAATATATGCTATGCTTTACCCCCACCCCTCTGATGTGCAAATATATAGCCGAAATTTGTTTATAAACTATTATATACTTATTACTATTATATAAACTTATAAATCTTTTTCATAAAGAAAATCCGTCAAAACCACTAAACGTCAGAACGTCGACAGTCATAATACCGTCACGTCGTAACATTTAAATATTTGTTCATAACGAAAAGCCGTCAGAACCACTAACCGTCAGAACGCCGAAAGTCATAACATCGACAAGTCACGACATCTAATTTTTTTTAGATGTTATGACGTGTCGACGTTCCGACGGGTAGCGATTGTGACTGTCGATGAACTGACATGTCGATGTTATGACTGTCAACGTTCTGACGGGTAGCGATTGTGACTGTCGATGTCCTGACGTGTTGATGTCGATGTCAATGACGTGTGTGACGTTTAGTGCTTGTGACGGTTGTTCGAGATGGTAGCATCCCCATAATTAGATATTATTTCAAGAAAAATTGTATCATAGGATTGCGCTGTCTCAGTAAAGAACGATGTTGGCATAATGTATTATTTATTTATTTTTAATTTTTTTTGGTTTCTTTCTATTAGATTAAATAAAAAAACAAGTTTTTTAAACTGAAAGTAAGGAGCGACATTAAAACTTAAAACGAACAGAAATTATTCCGTATATGATAGGGGCTGTCCCCTCCTCAACACCTCGCTCTTTACGCTAAAGTTTTTTATTGTTTTAAAAAATAAAGTTGTGAGAAAGAGTCAAACTTTAGCGCAAAGAGCGAGGCGTTGAGGAGGGGACAGCCCCTTTCATATACGGAATAATTTCTGTTCGTTTTAAGTTTTAATGTCGCTCCTTACTTTCAGTTTAAAAAACTTGTTTTTTTATTTAGTTTCTGATCGTTTTTTACTTAATGCAGCTTTTATTTTGGCTCACCGTCATTGAATAAGTAAACAAAATTTGCATAAAAATTTTACTTTTCTTTTGCTAAATGGCTGTCTCTAAATTTGGTTCTGACCTAATTTACAAATTAACTTACGTAACCCTAGTCAATACCTTGCTCTTTAAGCTAAAGTTCGAATTTTGTTCCAATTCTTTAAAAATGACCCCTTAATCACAAAGGCCGTTAATTAGAATAAATAGCTCTTATGAAAGTACTAAAAAATCTTTGGTTTAAAGAGCGAGGCATTGACTAGAAGGTGAACCCAATCATATAGCTAATATTTTTTGTTCGTTTTAAGTTTTGATGTTGCTCCTTACTTTCAGTTGAAAAACTTGTTTTTTTATATTTAATTTCTGATTTTTGTTTTAAATAATGATGGCAAATCCGGCGCCCCTTCATAGCCATGTCCCTTCCCCAAGAAAACTTCCTTCATGAAAAGATCCTCCCATATAACCCCCAGCCCACCCCCACCCCCCACTACCAGAAAAATTCCCCCTGAAAACGTCTGTATACTTCCCAATAACCAATACTATACGTTAACATTGGGTAAAGTTCATAACTTTCAGCCAAACTTTAGCGTAAAGAGCGAGGCGTTAAGGAGGGGACAGCCCCTTTCATATAAGGAATAATTTCTGTTCGTTTTAAGTTTTAACGTCGTTCCTTACTTTCAGCTAAAAAAACTTATTTTTTTTATTTAATTTTTGGACATTTTTGAATAAATGCAGGTTTTGATCTTGGCTCACCGTACATGAATAATTAAAACAAAATTTGCATATTAATTTAATTTTATTTGGTTAAATGGCTTTCTCGAAACTTGTTTAATTTTATTTACGAACGTTTTTATTAGTAATAAATATACGTAACTTACGAATTAATTAACGTAACGAACTTTTATGTTCATATATTTTTAATACGTATATTAGGGGGTTCGCCCCCTAGTCAATACCTTGCTCTTTAAGCTAAAGTTCGAACTTTGTTCCAATTCTTTAAAAATGACCACTTAATCAAAAAGGCCGTTAATTAGAAGAAATAGCTCTTATGAAAGTACTAAAAAATCTTTGGCTTAAAGAGCGAGATATTGACTAGGGGGTGAACCCAATCATATATGTAACATTTTCTGTTCGTTTAAAGTTTTGATGTTGCTGCTGTTGCAGCTGAAAAACTTTTTTTTTATATTTAATTTCTGATCTGTTTTTAAATAATGCTTGGAAGTCCGGCGTCCCCTTCATAGCAATGTCCCTTCCCCCATGAAAACTTCCTTCATGGAAAGATCCTCCCACATAACCCCGACCAACCCCCCCCCCCCCCACTACCAGAAAAAATCTCCCCTGAAAACGTCTGTATACTTCCCAATAACTAATACTATATGTTAACATTGGGTAAAGTTCATAACTTTCAGCCCTCCCCCGGGAACTTCGGGGTATTAAGTCATCCTGAAAGACATACTTATAATATTTTCGAACATGCTGAACAAAACGGCTATCTCAAAATTTTGATCGGGTGAATTTGGGGAAAAAATGAGCGTGGGAGGGGGCCTAGTTGCCCTCCATTTTTTTGGTCACTTAAAAAGGGCACTAGAACTTTTAATTTCCATTCCAATGAGCCCTCCCACGATATTCTAGGACCACTGGGTCGATACGATCACCCCTGGGAAAAAAAAAAAAACAAACAAACAAACAAACAAATAAACACGCACCCGTGATCTTTCTTCTGGCAAAAAATGCAAAATTCCACATTTTTGTAGATAAGAGATTGAAACCTCTATAGTAGGGTTCTCTGATACGCTGAATAAGATGGTGTGATTTTCATTAAGGTTCTATAACTTTTAGGGGGTCTTTCCCCCTTTTTTCGAAAATCAGACAAATTTTCTCAGGCGCGTAACTTTTGATGGGTAGGACTAAACTTGATGAAACTTATATATTTGAAATCATCATTAAAATCTTATTCTTTTGATGTATCTATTTGTATCAAAATACCATTTTCTAGAGTTTCGGTTACCATTGAGCCGGGTCGCTCCTTACTTACAATTCGTTACCACGAACTGTTTGACCAGAGCACTGCGTATCGAAGGAGTTGTCGTAGAAACTTGAAAAAGGGCTCATTTAATTGTAAATTGGAAGGGCTTGTGCCCTTTTTAATAGCCGAAAGTGATTGGAAGGCAACTAACACCCTTTCTAGGCCCACCATTTCCCCAAACACATCCAATCAAAATTTTGAGATATCCAATTTGTTCAACGTAGTTGAAAGATCTGAAAATTATGTCTTTGAGGAGCACTCTCCCCCCCCCCCCCACAGCCCTCAGGGCAAGGGTTGTAAGTTATGTCCTGGGGGCACATACGGTTTTTATAGAAAGGGTTGTCGTAGAAACTTCAAAAAGGGTTCATTCGATTGGAAATTCAAAGGGCTAGTGCCCTTTTTAATAGTCGAAAGTAATTGGAGAGCACCTACCCCCCCCCCCCTAACGCCCACCATTTTCCCCAACCACATCTAATTAGAATTTTGAGATAGAAATTTTTTTCAAAGTTTTTGATAGCTCTGGAAATTAGGTCTTTGAGGATGACAACCCCCCTACAGCCCTCAGGGCAAGGGTTGTAAGTTATGCCCTGAAAGCATATAAGCTATTTATAGAAAGCGTTGTCGTAGAACCTTCAAAAACGGCTCATTCGATTGGAAACTGAAAGGGCTAGTGCACTTTTTAATAGTTGAAAGTGATTGGAGGGCAACTAACCCCCCTCTGACGCCCACCATTTCCCCAAACAAACGCAATCAAAATTTTAAGATAGCCATTTTTTTCGGCTTAGTTGAAAATTTTGAAAATTAGGTTTTTGAGGATGATAACCTCCCAGAGCCCTCAGGGCAAGAATTGTAAGCTATGCCCTGGGGACATACAAGGTTTTTATAGATAACGCTTTCGTAGAAACTTTAAAAAGGGCTTATTTGATTGGAAATTGAAAGTCGAATAGTCGAAAGCCTTTTTAATAGTCGAAAGCGATTGGAGAGCAACTACCCCCCCCCCCCCTATCACGCCCATCATTTCCCCAAACACATCCAATCAAAATTTTGAGATATCCATTTTGCTCAGCGTAGTTGAAAGTTCTGGAAATTATGTCTTTGGGGATGAAAAACCCCCCACACCCCTCAGTACAAGGATTGTAAGTTATGCCCTGGGGCATATAAGGTTTTTTTTATAGATAGCGTTGCCGCGGAAACTTCAAACGGGCTCATTCATTTGGAAATTGATAGGGCCAGTGCCCTTTTTAATAGTCGAAAGTGATTGGAGGGCAAATAACCCCCCTCTCACGCCCACCATTTTCCCAAACATATCCAATCAAAATTTTGAGATATCCTTTTTGTTAAACGTAGTTGAAAGTTCTGAAAATTAGGTCTTTGAGGATGACAACCCCCCACAGCCCGGTAAGGGTTGTAGGTTATGCCCTGGGGCATATAAAGTTTTTATAGAAAGGATTGTCGCAGAAACTTCAAAAAGGGCTCATTCGATTGGAAATTAAAAGGGCTCGTGTCTTTTTAGAAGCAGAAAGTGATTTTAGGGCAACTAACTCCCCTCTCACGCCCACCACTCCCCCAAACACATCCAATCAAAATTTCGAGATAGCCATTTTTTTCAACGTAGTTGAATGTTTCGAAATTATGTCTTTGAGGATGACAACCCTCCCCCCAGCCCTCAGGGCAAGGGTTGTAAGTTATTCCCTGGGGACATACACGGTTTTTATAGAAAGCGTTGTTGTAGAAACTTCAAAAAGGGCTCATTCGATTGAAAATTGAAAGGGCTAGTGCCCTTTTTAATAGTTGAAAGTGATTGGAGGGCAACTAACCCCCCTCTCATGCCCACCATTTCCCTAAACACATCCGATCAAAATTTTGAGATAGCCATTTTGTTCAACGTAGTCGAAAGTTGTGGGAATTATGTCTTTGAGGATGACAACCTCCCCACAACCCTTAAGGCAAGGGTTGTAAGTTATGCCCTTGGGGTATATAAGGTTTTATAGAAATTTTTGTCGTAGAAACTTCAAAAATAGCCCACTTGATTAGAAAATAAGAAGACTAGTGCCTTTTTTATTAGTCAAAAGTGATCAGAGGGCAAATGCCCCACCCCCACGCCCATCATTTCCTCAAACGCTTCCAATTAAAATTTTGGGATAGCCATTTTGTTCAATGTATTTGAAATGTCTGGACATTAGGTCTTTCACGATAACAAATCCCCCAGCCCTCAGGGGAAGGGTTGTAAGTTATGCCCTGGGGCATATAAGGTTTTTATAGAAAGCATGGTCATATAAACTTCGGAGGGGGCTCATTGGATTGGTTATCAGACGCTTTAGTGCTCTTTTTAAGAGTCAAAGCGATCAGATGGCAGCTACCCCCCCCCCCGCACACACACCCATCGTATTGTCCCGAAATGCATCTAATAGAAATTTTGAGAAAGCCATTCTATCCAAAATAGTCTAAATAACATATAAAGAGGCTTTTGGGGATGAAACAAACCCCAAAGGTTAGGGGCAAGGGTTGTAAGTTATGCCCAGGGGGGATATTTAAGGTTTTTATGGAAGGGATGGTTGTTTAAATTTAGAAAAGGCTCAGTCTTTTTCCCTGAAAAAGGCTATGTCAATATAAAGCGAACAGAAATTAATTAAAAAACTTTTTCCACAAAATAAGTTTTTCGAAAAAAAGTAAAGAACTCCATTAAACCAAAAATAAACAAAAATAGAATCAAATAATCTACCAAGCATACAACTACCCCAAATCAGTATCAATAAATAAATTAAACCCAAAACAAACAGAAATTAAAATAAATAACAGTCAAACTTAAAACGAGGAGAAATTAACATGAGTAGGGTTCTAAACCCCTAAGCTTTCTAAAAGCCAGAATATAATTTGTACTTTACTGAAAAAATTCTTTTAAATGTTTTCATAATGTTCATAACTTCAAGAAATCAAAAAATAATTAAGATTTTAATGAATAAATATCAGCATATGTATATTAAACTGACAATGCACATTTTTTTCAGTAAATTCATTTGAATTTTTCAGTAAAGTACAAATTATATTCTGGCTTTTAGAAAGCATAGAGTTTTAAGTCGTAAATCTTACCTCGGTAGCATGAGTGAGATTGGACTTATATTCATCAAGAGCTTGTAAAGACCCATTGGAAGATTTTATGGACCAAGTTCCGCTACCAGCAATTACTAAATCTGGGACGTTATTATGATCTTTCTGTAATGAAAATCAACAAGTATGAAGATAAACACCTAATTTTTTGTATTTCTGGTCAAAGAAACAGAGCTATTGAATATTAACCAAGTATTAATACTTGAAAAAAAATAGAAGTATTTTACCAAGTATTACCAAGTATTGTTTGCAGTGACAAGTCTAGAAGGCGGCAAATAAGAAGCAATAAAGGAGCAACTTTATGAAGATTTTATGTAGTTCAACCATTTGTCATGAATAATAATAATAATATCATTCTATCCTTAGTGCTTCGTAACAAACAAATTATGCTAATTAAAAAAAATGAAGTTTTGAATTGTCCCGGCTAGTACTTGATCATTTTTGCTACTTTTGAACATTTACGTTAACTATTTTACATGAAAAGACGGTCAAGCCTGGAATAACTTGCAACACAAGTGACTTAATAATAACTTACAACAAAGTATTCAGACTAATCAAAAAATTTATAAAAAGACTGAAGTAAGTTAAAACAAAATAGTCCGACAAATCTACAGAATGACACAATAAAATGCTGCAAAAATACGAAGTGATTCTAATTAAGGATGAGAATCAGCTTTAGTCAAATTAGCTCTTTAGTTTTTATGCAATTTTTTTAAAAGGTAGACTCCAGGCAGGGGCGTTCCGAGACTCATTTTACTGGGGGGGGGGGGGGGTCCATCTTCGTAAATTTAACCGAATCGCTACCTGATTTATGCCGAATTTTCTGCAGAGATCAAGAATTTTTTTGAATTTCGGCAAATTTTGCAAAATTTTACCGAATGGCAAAAAAGTTGGGGGGGGAGGGGAATTACATTTCAAAATATTATTTTTGATGAAAAGTAGATTTTTCCGATGAAATTTGGCTTTCATGACTTTTAGAGTGAAACTGAAGTCTAAAGCAATTGTAAAGTTGATCTTCACTCTCGGCAGGTCCGAATACATAGCAAAAGACTCTTTATGTCAGTTTAAGCAGAGCCGGATCTAGGGGGGCTATAGGGGGCAAGCGCCCCGGGCAACACGCCCAGGGGGCGCCAAAACAAGCTTAAATTGTAATAATTTTGGACAAAAATTGTAATATTTACAGTATTTATGGTGTGGTAGGGGGCGGCAAAGTCTACATTTGCCTCCCTGAGAAAAGACCTAACTCTGGCTCTAAGTTAAAGTTAAGGTAGTTCAAGACCCTAAAAGGGCCTTTAAGTGTGATTTTGGGGCATTACATGTTTCAAACTTTTGCGGACTTTTAGCATGTTATCCTCCAGATTTTTATAGAAAATTTTAGTGATAAAACACTTATTGCAATTGGTTCCACTCAAACTGTAGAATGGATAGCCTAATAAATACAGAACAAAGCGAGAAAATTAGGAAAAAGAATTGACTCCTACAGAGCGTAAATGTTTATAGTTAAAGCGTCAAACAAACTAACTGGATTTTTGGCTTCAAATTTAATTATAAAGAACCTCAAAATATTTTTTGTTTTGAATTTTTGTTTGCTTTACTTCCATATCGTTTTGTTTTTCTTTTTCTACGACTTCAACAAGCAAAGCAGACTACTATAATGACAAAAGTGCAGACTTTGGGTAAAAATAGTGAAACAGTAGAAAAACCTTCTGCGGTTGAAAATATAACATCAAAGATAAGTTGGAAAAACTTTTAAGTAGATGAAACTACTGTCAAATTCTATAGGTAGTGTTCTGTAAAATATTGAGCATCAACCCTCACAAGCAGTTTCACTGAGTCATAGCGTATACAGAAAGTACAGTAATAGAATAATTTGGAGCCCACAAAAAAATAGCTCTTGAGATATGGGTTCCAAATGCATTCGCATTTGTGGTTATAATTAAGCACGATTAGTCACAACTGTAAAACCAACAGTATGGTTTTCCATCAAACACTGGGAAAAAAATAAAATCAGATCGATTTACTTGACTACTGCCGTGAAATTATGCAGAGCCCTCAAGCCACAGCTGAAGTATATCTGTCAAGGACGAATAAGGGCATAGTTGATGAATTCACTAAAATATATTGAGTTTGGGGTTTGCAGGGAGATTGATACTTTTAGAATGTCAAAAATTAAATTAACGATTTTGATACTAACTCCATCATGTATCTTCTAATTTATTTCTAAGGTAGGGTTACGCTCTCTTAAATGATATACAACATTGTGTCATCACCAAGACATTTCAGTCAAGTCTCAGCCCCGTCAAGTTAAGTCTCGGCTCTCAGCCCGGAATATCATTCACACTGTTACACACCATTTTACTCTTTTTAGTACTTATTAGCAGCACGGCTCGTTCGGCAATGTTTCAGAGCTCGGTGATCCTCTATTCCAAATCTTCTCCGACATGAAAAATTGAGATTCTCATGAAGAAGAATCCCGCCTAGACAATGATTCGTCCAAAGTACAGAGCCAATCAAAATTACCAAGGGGAAAGAATACCACTTTGTATAACGCTGGAATTGACCTGTAGTAATCTGAGCAAGTCTCCCATCAACAATTCATACCCAGAATACCCGACATTAAAATGCCTGCCTTCTAAAACGTTCATCGGCCCATGCGTGTCTGCAGAAAATGTGCTCTACATGATCAGAATTTCAAGCTAGACTTCATTTGTTGAGTTATGGCTATACTAGTATGTTTAGTATAAAGAGGCGGAGGCTATTCCTATAAGTCTCCATCTTGTCTTTTTCTTCTCATTTTTTTCTCTCCTTTTTTAGGATATTGGAATCGACGCCATGACCAAGACCACGATCTTACTCTATACAATTAGTAAGTATCTATAACACACAGCCAATCACCAATCTGAAAAAAATCATGTGATGTTGCACGACGACTACCCAAAGCATTTATAGTTTAACGGTAGTACTTTTATAATTCAAGTCAGAAGGTTTTTTGGACGCTCACAACAGAGTATACATTTTTTTTGCCTGAAGGCAAATGAGCAAAAAAAAAATTCCTTTAAGTTATTAAAATAGCAACTTCAATTATGGTAGTTGTTAATCATAATAAATAAACACAGTTTGAATTTCGTTCTAAAGTTTTCAAAACAAGAATGAAATATAAAATAAATAGGGCAAAATAATAGAATAGTTGTCTTACAATTTGGTTTGTTACAAACAACATCCCCATGGCTCTAGAGTGCTGCAATCTACGCAACTAGACATTTCTATTTATGATTTTAAGGTTAGCATTACCATATATGAAACATCGCTACGAAATATTCATTCAGAAAAAAAAATACTAGATAGAGACAATTTTTACATTTTACCAACATCATACCTATGAATAAGGAAACGAGGATCCATTTTTGAGTTCCAGTATCTAAGGCCAAAACCCTTTTCGACAAGCCAAAATTTAGTTAGGTGGGACGACTATTCTTGTTATATAAATTGCTTATAGCCCGTAGGTTTAATGAAATGTAACAAACGTTACACGTATTTTGAAAGTATGTCCAGTTTTGTCTCGCGGACCGAATTAACACTATCAGAATTTTTTTGTTTGGGGGGAAGAAGACAACCATCATGAAAAAGTATACGCAACGATTTTGTTCTTTTTTATACATGTCGTCAGACAGGATCTTTGGCTAGTTACACATACGATCTTTGTTTTATCTTTAATTTTTTTCTAAATTTATGTTAGTTGGGTTATGGTTATGCTTTATTTGGTCTTCCTTCTTGGTTATGTTGATATACTGTTTGAATCTGTCTTATTTGTCCCAGTCTTTTAAGAAAGATAAATTTGATCTTGTGCTTTTAAAATTTCCAATTATTGGATTTTAATGGACTTTCCTCTTGACTATAGTTACTGGAATGTTAATTAATAAATACCATAAGTAGCTAGAAAATTACAAAAGAAGGCTTAAAATTTGTGGGTTTGTTTTTCATAAGGTTCGTACGGAGAATGATCTCGAATGTATGCAGTTAAGTTAGATTAGCTTCTAAAACCAAAATACATTATTCATAGTCAAAATATCTTCTTTCATTTTCAGCTTTAGTCCCGAGTTCTTAGGGAATATCTTTATGAACATACAAAGGTAAGAAAGAATCAAGCGCTTTGGTGCCAAAACCTAGAAGTATAAACAGTCCTCTAATAAGTTTGGCACTTAAGAAACTCAAATATTGCTTCCGCAAAACATGTACCTTTAAATGCTTGCAAAGTTCCGTAAAGCTATCATTTAAGACAGGTACCCATCTGAACTCGAGTGTGGTTCTCAAATCTTTATTGTCATAAAGTAGATCAGCATGTGGTTTTGTCAATGCACTTCTTCTAGTTTCCTTCGCCGGAGTTGGATGCATCGCAGAATAGTTGTTCTTTCCATATATAAGTAGCTCCTGGAAGAATTTGTTTTATTATAAAAACTGCATATACAAGTTACAAAACAAACTATAAACATATCCATGTAATAGCCGTAGGGGACCATTTGCTCCCCTGTAGTTGCTCCTACCCCCTAGATGGTCCCCAAATTCACCCCTCTACATTTTGTAAAGTACATCCCCCCCCTAAAGTTTCGATTATTGACACCACTGATAGCTACATCTTTTTTCTTAAATTGTAATTATTGTGAAAGGAAAATTATTTGAGCAAAACAAGAACGATCATATCAGTAGCGGTTCTGGCCTCTCTTACAACCGGGGCAAAACATTGATTAGCGTCCCCTCCCGCCATTGTTTTCCAACAAACTTCAGGCCCAATTTTAACAGAGTTTTCGTTTACTAGCACAATTTTTTTTATTAAAAAAAAATCGTATTTATTTGAATCCGACTTTTCTTACTTTAGCCTAAGCAAAATTATCAATTATCACGTCCCAATAGATTGCTTCTAATTCTTCGCGTTCTATCCTCATTAAAGCTAAATGATTTAGTCACTCCTGGTCCATAATCCATGTGAGGTACGTTAATATTAATTTAAGCTTACAAAACGACCGCTCTTTACTAGCCACCGACACTGTTTATTTAAGGAAATTTGTTGGTGTTGAATTACTTTTTTCTTGTCTTGGAGTTCATGGAACAACTGAATGGGATCTAGACCATCGCGATGTTTTCCTCCAAGTTTGAGGCAATTCGCTGTAATATCATCAACATTCGTGCCATCTTGCAATAACTGTTCTGTATTAAGCAAAAACCCATAAAATTACAAAATTACAAAATGATTATAACCGTTAAGACTATTTATTTGAAATTGTGCACCCCTAAAATTTCTGCACCTGAGGCAAGTAACCCCTCTATCCCCCCAGGTAATATTAAAATCCCTTTAGGAA
The DNA here is from genome assembly GCA_027921565.1 of Artemia sinica. Taxonomy (NCBI): domain Eukaryota; kingdom Metazoa; phylum Arthropoda; class Branchiopoda; order Anostraca; family Artemiidae; genus Artemia; species Artemia sinica. Next base: position 28,167,604 of record CM051257.1, read on the forward strand.
AAGAACATGGGGAGAAAATTCTCCGTAATTTTTTTTGGAAATTTAGAACAAAAATGCACCTTTCGGACCTTTCCCGGAAACACGTCTGATTACCATCATGAAGCATGTATGCATTCACGGTTATCATGACAGGGCTAAGCTTCGTACTGAAGAATATTCCTTGTGATTTACCAAGTAAAAACTAGGGAATTTGGCTTAATGAATAGGCACGCACAATACAGAAAAAATGTAATGTTTGACACTGTTTGAAGATTATTTATTTTATAGCAAAGGGATCCATAAAAATATAACTTGATTATTGTTATTGAAGCTTAAAATTATTTTAAAGTAGTCTTGTTTGTTTATGTTTATAATTCTCTCATTATTTATTTATTTCATTTTTGTTCTTACTTAATGGTCAGATAGTGACATCATGTCTTTTTAGTGGTAAATCAAATCAATTTATTCATTCAATATATCAATCTTGTTGGCTCAATGCGATATTGTGTTTTTACTAGGATTACAGTAAAGTCTCCACAATTCTTTTTTCCCACTACATTGAAAAGACTCCTCGTAAGGCACTAAACAGAGTAAATTAACGTTTTTCAATGATGATCTTTATTAAGTTAGTATTAATGGCTAATACTGTAATATGCATCTTCGCAGTGCGACAGTCCTCTATAAAAAAAGGAGTGACTTCATTTTCAAAGAACTGTCGAAAAAAAGAAGAAAAAGAACGATTTTTTTAGCTTCCAAAAATGAAATGAGAAAATAAAAGATGGTCTTACACGGACGTTATATTTTAGACATTTCAAACGTAAGTCGTCCCCAAGTGGAGTAGAAGAGGTCAAAAGGAAAGATTTCAAGGATATTAAAACGTCTTGGGGAGGGGAAAAAGAGTGAAGATTTGAAATGATTGGGCTGAAAGAATACCACGTGTGGCTGTGTTGGCCTCGGGCAGATTGGTGATGCAGTGAGTTGGTAGTAGAAGTAGTATATTTCATTTGAAGGCATCAAATTTTGATTAAACATTCAACTAAAATCTGGCTTGATTTTGGATTTTGAATGGATATAAATTTGTGACTGCGTGATTTGATTCAGTACAGCAAGATGGTAAATGGCGATGCTCAACTCAACAAAATTTTGTTTTTGCGTGTGGACACTGTCCTGGCAGGAAATAGCCAGGTTGTTTGTAGTTAAAAAATCAACAAAAACAGGTTTGCCGCAAGAGCCTTAGAAGTAGTAAAATGGGCGTTGGGTCAGAATGAAAAGCTTACCAACGTTAACACCATGCCTGAATCAATATTTTTTTAAGGAAAATTTTTGAAATTCAAGAAGTTACCAATGGAATCACAATGGTAGAAAGATAGATTGTCGTGTTTAATAGGTTATAAAAAAGCAAGTTGCCGTAATTGTTAAAGAAATCCGCCGCAGAGCATTATCATATTCCCAGAGACACTACTTGGCTCCATAAAAGCAAATTAGGTCAACCATTTTCACAAAAATTATCTAAAAGAAAAACAATTTTGCTTTAGCTTAAGATTAATATTTCTCAAACTAATATTAATGATATTTCTCGTTTTAACGTTCTCATTTGATTCAACACGGAGCAGTTTCAAGCGGTAGGTTTACAAATTTTTTGAAAGAACTCATGGATGACGTCACATTCAAAAAATTGTATCAAGAACTAATTACAGTAACACTTTTAACAGAAATATGCAACATCATGTACGCTCAACATCGTGCATTCGTAAAAGATGATGACGTCATTTTCAAAGATAAGTATATACATGCAGGCAATGTGTGGCTCCATTTAGTTTTCGCAGAAGAGAAGGGTGGAAGAAGAAACTTCAAGTTCAAGTAAGTAATTTCTAACTTTTTTTTAAAATCAAACTTTGATTTAGCTTAAGACTAAATTTTAACATATTCTCTTTTTAGTTCCTCTTTTGAATAAATATAGAGGAATAAACTTCAATTTGAAGTAAGTAATTTACAAACTATTAAAAAAAACAATAGTGCTTCAGCCTAATTTGATATTTCTCTTTGTCAGGTTCTCTTCTAAAAACTTCAAGTTCAAGAAACTAATTTATAAAATGTTTAAATAAAAAAAAAAACTATTGTGTTTTAGCCTAGACTAATATCTGATATTTCTCATTTTCAGGTTCTCTTTTGAGTAAGCATGAAGGAAGAAATTTCAGTTGCAAGTAAGCAATTTATAAATTACTTGAAAAAATACACGTTTTAGAATATGATTAATATTCAATATTTTTCAGGTTCTTCTGTTCGACAAAATGGCAGAGAAACTTTCGAGTAAGTTACAAATTATAAAAAAAAATCATCCTTCAGCAAATGATTAATCTATTTGATATTTTTCTTCTTCGGGTTCTCATTCGAGTGAACATGGAGGAGGAAACTTCAATTTCAAGTAAATAATTAACAATTTATTTAAAAAACAGACAAAATTGTGCTTTAGCTTAAAAGTAATAATTGATATTTGTCTTTTTCAGGTTTTCTTCTGAGTCAACACGGAGGAAGAAACTTCAATTTCAAGTAAGTTACTTACAAATTATTTGGAAAAAACAACAACAGTGCTTCAGCTCAAGACTTATTTTTGATATTTCCCTTTTTCATGTTCTCTTTTGAAAATTTCAATTTCAAGAAACTAATTTATAAATTATCTAAAGAAAAACACCGTGCTTTAGCATAGACCAGCGTTTTCCAAACTGGGAGGTTGGGGGGGGGGGGGGGGTCAGGGGTTATGTGGGAGGATTTTTCGATGGAGGAAGTTTTCATGGGGGAAGGGACATTGCTATGAAGGGGGCACCAGATTTCTCAACATTGTTTAAAAAACGATCAGAAATTAAATAAAAAAAAACAAGTTTTTCGACATCAAAAATTAAAACGAACAGAAATTATTACGCGCATATGATTGGGTTCGCCCGCTAGTCAATGCCTCGCTCTTTAAACCAAGGATTTTTTAGTACTTTCATAACAGCTATTGAAACTAATTAACGGCCTTTGTGATTAAGGGGTCATTTTGAGAGAATTGGAAAAAATTCGAACTTTAACGTAAAGAGCGAGGTATTGACTAGGGGGCGAACCCCCTAATATACGTATTAAAAATATATGAATATAGAAGTTCGTTACGTGAGTTAATTCGCAAGTTACATATATTTACTACTAATAAAAACGTTCGTAAATAAAACTAAACAACTTTCGAGAAAGCCATTTAACCAAATAAAAGTAAAATTAATGCGCAAATTCTGTTTTAATTATTCATGAACGGTGAGCCAAAATCAAAACCTGCATTAATTCAAAAACGTTCAAAAATTAAATTATAAAAACAAGTTTTCTTAAACTGAAAATAAGGAGCGACATTAAAACTTAAAACGGACAGAAATTATTCCGTATGTGAAAAGGGCTGTCCCCTTCTCAACGCCTCGTTCTTTGAACTAAAATTTGACTTTTTCTCACAACTCTATTTTTTTAAGACAATAAACAACTTTGGCGTAAAGAGCGAGGCGTTGAGGAGGGCACAGCCCCTTTCACATACAAAATAATTTCTGTTCGTTTTAAGTTTTAATGTCGCTCCTTACTTTCAGTTAAAAAAAAAACTTGTTTTTTTATTTAATTTAGCTTAAGACTAGTTTCTAGCATACAACTAATACTTAATAAATTTTCTTTTTCAGGCTCTTTTGAATTCAAATAGAAAAAGAAACTTCAGTTTCTAGTAAGAAATCTAATAAATTATTTTAAAAATGGTTTAGCTTAATACTAATATTTTATATATCTCTTTTTAATACTATCATTTGAATAAACAAGGAGCAGTTTCGAGTAAGTTTACAATTTTTTGAAAGATTTATGGATGACGTCACATTTATATAAAGGTATTATGACGTAATTATATCAACACTTTCAATAGAAATATATGATGGTCATGCACTCTTAACATAGTTTGCTTATTAAAGATGACGTCATGCTCAAAGAAAAAATGAGTAGGTCATTTTAGTTTTATGAAGTTCACAGAGAGAGAGGTAATAGTTAGATGCCAGTTAAACAATATGGTCATATTTACTTGTAATAATAATAATGTGCTAAAAGTAAGTTGTCAATTATTTATAAACAAAAAACATTATTAAATATATGACTAATACTTTATATTCCTCTTTGTCAGCTAATCTTTTGAGCAAACATGGAGGAAAAAACTTAAATTTCGAGTAACTAGTGTAAGAACAATTAAAAAAAAAAAAAAAACACTTGTTCTGTGGCCTATGACTAATATTTGATATTTCTCTTTTTAGGTTCCCTTTTGAGTCACCATGGAGGAAGAAACTACAATTGCAAGTAAGTAATTTGTAAATTATTTGAAGAAAAGGAACAGCTATGCTCTAGCTTAGAACTAATATTTAATATTTCTCTTTTTAGGTTCCCTTTTGAGTCGCCATGGAGGAAGAAACTACAATTGCAAGTAAGTAATTTGTAAATTATTTGAAGAAAAGGAACAGCTATGCTCTAGTTTAGAACTAATATTTGATATTTCTCTTTTTAGGTTCCCTTTTGAGTCGCCATGGAGGAAGAAACTACAATTGCAAGTAAGTAATTTGTAAATTATTTGAAGAAAAGGAACAGCTATGCTCTAGCTTAGAACTAATATTTAATATTTCTCTTTTTAGGTTCCCTTTTGAGTCGCCATGGAGGAAGAAACTACAATTGCAAGTAAGTAATTTGTAAATTATTTGAAAAAAAGGAACAGCTATGCTCTAGCTTAGAACTAATATTTGATATTTCTCTTTTTAGGTTCCCTTTTGAGTCGCCATGGAGGAAGAAACTACAATTGCAAGTAAGTAATTTGTAAATTATTTGAAAAAAAGGAACAGCTATGCTCTAGCTTAGAACTAATATTTGATATTTCTCTTTTTAGGTTCCCTTTTGAGTCGCCATGGAGGAAGAAACTACAATTGCAAGTAAGTAATTTGTAAATTATTTGAAGAAAAGGAACAGCTATGCTCTAGCTTAGAACTAATATTTAATATTTCTCTTTTTAGGTTCCCTTTTGAGTCGCCATGGAGGAAGAAACTACAATTGCAAGTAAGTAATTTGTAAATTATTTGAAGAAAAGGAACAGCTATGCTCTAGCTTAGAACTAATATTTGATATTTCTCTTTTTAGGTTCCCTTTTGAGTCGCCATGGAGGAAGAAACTACAATTGCAAGTAAGTAATTTGTAAATTATTTGAAGAAAAGGAACAGCTATGCTCTAGCTTAGAACTAATATTTAATATTTCTCTTTTTAGGTTCCCTCTTGAGTCGCCATGGAGGAAGAAACTAAAATTGCAAGTAAGTAATTTGTAAATTATTTGAAAAAAAGGAACAGCTATGCTCTAGCTTAGAACTAATATTTGATATTTCTCTTTTTAGGTTCCCTTTTGAGTCACCATGGAGGAAGAAACTACAATTGCAAGTAAGTAATTTGTAAACTATTTGAAGAAAAGGAACAGCTATGCTCTAGCTTAGAACTAATATTTGATATTTCTCTTTTTAGGTTCCCTTTTGAGTCGCCATGGAGGAAGAAACTACAATTGCAAGTAAGTAATTTGTAAATTATTTGAAGAAAAGAAACAGCTATGCTCTAGCTTAGAACTAATATTTGATATTTCTCTTTTTAGGTTCCCTTTTGAGTCGCCATGGAGGAAGAAACTACAATTGCAAGTAAGTAATTTGTAAATTATTTGAAGAAAAGGAACAGCTATGCTCTAGCTTAGAACTAATATTTGATATTTCTCTTTTTAGGTTCCCTTTTGAGTCGCCGTGGAGGAAGAAACTACAATTGCAAGTAAGTAATTTGTAAATTATTTGAAGAAAAGGAACAGCTAAGCTTTAGCTTAGAACTAATATTTGATATTTCTCTTTTTGGGTTCCCTTTTGAGTCGCCATGGAGGAAGAAACTACAATTGCAAGTAAGTAATTTGTAAATTATTTGAAGAAAAGGAACAGCTATGCTATAGCTTAGAACTAATATTTCATATTTCTCTTTTTCGGGTTCCTTTTTGAGTCGCCATCGAGGAAGAAACTTCAAAATCAAGTGAGTAATTTATAAGTTATTCAAAAGATAAAATGGTGCTTTAGCTTATGATTAATACTTGATATTTCTGTTTTTCAGTTTGCCTTTTAAGTCAACATGGAGGAAAATATTTAAATTTCAAGTAAGTTATCTAAAATGATTTAAAGAAATAACAATGGTACTTTGGCTTTTGACTATATTGAATTGAACTTTTTCAGGTTCCCTTTTCAGTCAGCATGGAGGAAGAAACTTCAAATTCAAGTAAGTAATTAAATATAAATTGTTGAAAGAAAAACAAATTGTGCTTTAGCTTATGACTAATATTAAATATTTCTCTTTTTCAGGTTCTCTTTGAGTCAACATGAAGGAACAAACTTCTATTTCAAGTAAGTTATTTAAAGAGAAAAACAACGTTTCTATAGCTTATGACTACCATTTGATATTTATCTTTTTCAGGTTCTCTATTGAGTTAACAAGGAAGCAGAAACTTCAATTTCAAGCACGTTAATTATAAATTATTTAAAGAAAAAAACTTCAATTTCAAGTAAGTCATTTATGGATTACTTAAAGATATTTTTTTCATGTTTCCTTTTAAGTCAACATGGAAGAATAAAATTCAATTTCAAGTAAGTCATTTAAAATGATTTAAAGGAAAAAACGATGGACTAATATATGGTATTTATCTTTTTCAGGTTCTTTTTTTAGTCACTGTGGAGGAAGAAACTTCAATTTCAAGTAAATAGCTTATAAATTATTTAAAGCAAAACACAACTGTGCTTTAGCTTATGACTAATATTTGACATTCCTCTTTTCAGATTCTCTTTAAAGCAAAATCAGAGGAAGAAATTTGAATTTCAATTACGTATTTTATAGATGATTAAAAAAAAATTGTGCTTTAGCTCATATGATATTTCTCTTAAGGTGCCATTTTAGGTCAATGTGGAGGAAGAAAGTTCGATTTCAAGTAAGTTATTTATATTTATATGTTTGATATTCATATATATTTAGCATTTATCTTTTTCAGGTTCCCTTTTGAGTCACCGCGGACGAAGGAACTTCAATTTCAAGTAAGTAATTTATAGATGATTTAAAGGAAAAAATGTGCTTGAAAAATTGACTGATACTTGATATTTTTCTTTTTCAGGTTCTCTTTTAATTCGTCATGGATGAAGAGACTTCAATTTCAAGTAAATAATTTAAAAATTAGTTAAAGGACAAAATGGTGGTTTAGCTTATGATTTATATTTGATATTTCTGTTTTTCAGGTTGCCTTAGTCAACATGGAGGAATAAAATTCAATTTCAAATTAGTCATTTAAAATGATTTAAAGAAAAAAACAATGGTGCTTTGACTTACGACTAATATGTGGTATTTATATTTTTCAGGTTCCCTTTCGAGTCAAAATGGAGGAAGATACTTCAATTTCAAGTAAGTAATTTATATTTTTGTTTTTAATATTTATACATACATATAATATCTGATCAATTTGTATAATGAACAATTTATAAATTATCTAAAGAAAAAAGCAATTGCGCCTAGCTTATGACTAATATTTGATATTTCTCCTTTCAGGTTCTCTTTTGAGTCAACACGGAGTAGAAACTTCTGTTTCAAGTAAGATATTTATAAATTATTTAAAGAAATTATTTAAAACAATTGTGCTCTAGCTTAGGACTAATGTTTGATAATTCTCTTTTTCAGGTGCACTTTTAAGTCAACACGGAGGGAGAAGCTTCAATTTCAAGTAAGCAACTTATAAATCATTTAAATCAAAATACAATTGTACTTTAGCTCATGACTAATATCTGATATTTTCTTTATGGATTCTTTTTAAAGTCAACAATGAGGAAGGAATTTCTACTTCAAAAAAGTAATTTAAAGATGATTTAAAAAAAATTGTACTTTAGCTTATGACTGATACTGTATATTTCTCTTTTTCGGGTTCTCTTTTGATTCAGTATGGAGGAAGAAACTTCAATTCAAATAAGTAATTTATAAATTACTTAAAGGAAAAAATGGTTCGTTACCTTATGATTATTATTTGATATTTCTCTTTTTCAGGTCCCCATTTAAGTCAATGTGGAGAAATAAAAAAATCGATTTCAATTAAGTTATTTAAAAATGATAAAAAAAAAACCAATGGTGCTTTGGCTTATGAATAATACATGATATTTATCTTTTTCAGGTTCCCTTTTTAAGTCAGTGTGGAAGATGAACTTCAATTTCAAGTAATCAATAAATTATTTTTAAAAAAGCAAGTATGATCCAGCATATGACTAATATTTGATATTTTTCTTTTTCAGGTTCTCTTTTGAGTCAGCATGCAAGAAGAAACTTCAATTTCAAGTAAGTCATTTATGAAAAGTTTAGAGAAAAAACAATTGTGCTCTAGCTAATGACTAATATTTAATATTTCTCTTTTCCAGGTGCCCTTTTAAGTCAACATGGAGAAAGAAACTTCAATTTCAATTGAGTAATTTATATTTATGTTTTTAATATATATACATATATTTGATATTTATCTTTTTCAAGTTCCCTTTTGAGTCACCGCGGAGGAAGAAATTTTAATTTCAAGTGATTAATTGATAAATTATTTAAAGATGAAAGCCTTTGCGCCTAGTTTATGACTATTATTTGATATTTCTTTTTTACAGGTTCTCTTTAGAGTCAACATGGAGGAAAAAACTTCCATTTCAAGTAAGATATTTATAAATTATTTAAAGGAATAATTCAAAAAACAATAGTGCTCTAGCTTAGTACTAATATTTGACAATTCACTTTTTCAGGTGCACTTTTAATGAAGGATGAAACTTCGATTTCATGGAGAAAGAAACTTCAATTTCAAGTAAGTACCATATAAATTATTTAAAGCAAAACACAACTGTGCTTTAGCTTATGACTAATATTTGAAATTTCTCTTTTCGGATTCTCTTTAAAGCAAAATCAGAGGAAGAAATTTTAATTTCATTTAAGTAATTTATAGATGAATTAAAAAAAACGTACTTTAGCTCATATGATATTTCTCTTTTTAAGGTGCCATTTTTCGTGAATGTGGAGAAAGAAACTTCAATTTCAAGTAAGTGATTTATATTTATATATTAAACATTCATATATATTTAATATTTATCTTTTTCAGGTTCTCCTTTGAGTAACCGTGGGGGAAAAAACTTCAATTTAAAGTAAGTAATTTATAGATGATTTAAGTAAAAAATTGTACCAGTCAAACAATATAGTCATATTTACTTGTAATAATAATAATGTGCTAAAAGTAATTTGTCAGTTATTTATAAAAAAAAACATGATTAAATATATGACTAATACGGTACTTTATATTCCTCTTTGTCAGGTTCTGTTTTGAGCAGAGATGGAGGAAAAAATTTAAATATCAAGTAGGCTAAGTAGTGTAAGAACTATTTAAAAAAAAAACCCTTGTGCTTTGTCCTATGACTAATATTTGATATTTCTCTTTTTGGGTTCCCTTTTGAGTCGCCATGGAGGAAGAAACTACAATTGCAAGTAAGTAATTTGTAAATTATTTGAAGAAAAAGAACAGCTATGCTCTAGGTTAGAACTAATATTTGATATTTCTCCTTTTAGGTTCCCTTTTGAGTCGCCATGGAAAAAGGAACTACAATTTCAAGTAAGTAATTTGTAAATTATTTCAAGAAAAAGAACAGCTATGCTCTAGGTTAGAAGTAATATTTGATATTTCTCCTTTAGGTTCCCTTTTGAGTCGCCATGGAGGAAGAAACTACAATTTCAAGTAAGTAATTTGTAAATTATTTGAAGAAAAAGAACAGCTATGCTCTAGATTAGAAGTAATATTTGATATTTCTCTTTTTAGGTTCCCTTTTGAATCGCCATGAAGGAAGACACTACCATTTCAAGTAAGTAATTTGAAAATTATTTGAAGAAAAAGAACAGCTATGCTCTAGGTTAGAAGTAATATTTGATATTTCTCTTTTAGGTTCCCTTTTGAATCGCCATGAAGGAAGACACTACCATTTCAAGTAAGTAATTTGAAAATTATTTGAAGAAAAAGAACAGCTATGCTCTAGATTAGAAGTAATATTTGATATTTCTCTTTTTAGGTTCCCTTTTGAATCGCCATGAAGGAAGACACTACCATTTCAAGTAAGTAATTTGAAAATTATTTGAAGAAAAAGAACAGCTATGCTCTAGGTTAGAAGTAATATTTGATATTTCTCTTTTTAGTTTCCCTTTTGAGTCGCCATGGAGGAAGAAACTACAATTTCAAGTAAGTAATTTGTAAATAATTTGAAGAAAAAGAACAGCTATGCTCTAGCTTAGAACTAATATTTGATATTTCTCTTTTTCAGGTTCCTTTCTGAGTCACCATTGAGGAAGAAACTTCGAAATAAAGTGAGTAATTTATAAAATTATTTAAAAGATAAAATGGTGCTTTAGCTTATGATTAATACTTGGTATTTCTGTTCAGTTTCCCTTTTAAGTCAACCTGGAGGAAAAAATTTCAATTTCAAGTCAGTTATTTCAAATGATTTAAAGAAATAACAATGGTACTTTGGCTTATGACTATATTAACTTTATCTTTTTCAGGTTCCCTTTTAAGTCACCATGGAGAAAGAAACTTCAAATTCAAGTAAGTAATTAAATATAAATGACTGAAAGAAAAACAAATTGTGCTTTAGCTTATGACTAATATTAGATATTTCTCTTTTTCAGGTTCTCTTTGATTCAACATGGAGAAACAAACTTCTATTTCAAGCAAGTTATTTAAAGAGAAAAACAACTTTGTTCATGCTTATGACTACCATTTGATATTTATATTATTCAGGTTTTCTGTTGAGTTAACAAGAAGAAGAAACTTCAATTTCAAGTACGTTAATTATGAATTATTTAAAGAAAAAAACACGGTGCTCTAGCTTAGGACTCATACTAGATATTTTCGTTTTTTTATGTTCTCTTTTGAGTGAGCATGCAAGAAAAAACTTCAATTTCATGTAAGTGATTTAAATTTATATTTTTAATATTTAAAAATATATTTAATATTTGATATTTATCTTTTTCAAGTTCCCTATTGAGTCATCGTGGGGAAAGAAACTTCAATTTCAAGTAAATAGCTTATAAATTATTTAAAGCGAAACACAATTGTGCTTTAGCTTATGACTAATATTTGACATTCCTCTTATCAGATTCTCTATAAAGCAAAATCAGAGGAATAAATTTTAATTCCAATTACGTATTTTATAGATGATTTAAAAAAAAGTGCTTTAGCTCACATGATGTTCCTCTTTTTAAGGTGCTATTTTACGTCAATGTGGAGGAAGAAAGTTCAATTTCAAGTAAGTATTTATATTTATATATTCAATATTCATATATATTTAATATTCATCTCTTTCAGGTTCCCTTTTGAGTCACCACGGAGGAAGGAACTTCAATTTCAAGTAAGTAATTTATAGATGATTTAAAGGAAAAAATGTGCTTGAAAAATTGACTGATACTTGATATTTTTCTTTTTCAGGTTCTCTTTTACTTCGTCATGGATGAAGAAACTTTAATTTCAAGTAAATAATTTAAAAATTAGTTAAAGGACAAAATGGTGGTTTAGCTTATGATTAATATTTGATATTTCTGTTTTTCAGGTTCCTTTTTAAGTCAACATGGAGGAATAAAATTCAATTTCAAGTAAGTAATTTAAAATGATTTAAAGGAAAAAACAATAGGGCTTCCACTTATGACTAACAGATGGTATTTATCTTTTTCATGTTCCCTTTCGAGTCAACATGAAGGATGAAACTTCTATTTCAAGTAAGATATTTATAAATTACTTAAGGAAATTATTTAAAACAATTGTGCTCTAGCTTAGGACTAATGTTTGATAATTCTCTTTTTCAGGTGCACTTTTAAGTCACAATGGAGGGAGAAGCTTCAATTTGAAGTAAGTAACTTATAAGTTATTTAAAGCAAAATACAATTGTGCTTTAGCTTATGACTAATATTTGGCAATTTTCTTTACAGATTCTTTTTTTAGTCAACAATGAGGAAGAAATTTCTGCTTCAAATAAGTAATTTAAGATGATTTAAAAAAATTATGCTTTAGCTTATGACTGATACTTGGTATTTCTCTTTTCCGGTTCTCTTTTGATTCAGCATGGAGGAAGAAACTTCAATTCAAGTAAGTAATTTATAAATTACTTAAAGGAAAAAATGGTTCGTTGACTTACGATTATTATTTGATATTTCTCTTTTTCTGGTTCCCATTTAAGTCCACCTGGAGAAATAAAAATTCGATTCCAATTAAGCTATTTAAAAATGAAAAAAAAAACAATGGCTTATAAATAATACATGATATTTATCTTTTTCCAGGTTCAAATTTTGAGTCACCATGGAAAAACTTTAATTTCAAGTAAGTAATCTATAAATTGTTTTTTAAAAAAGCAATTGTAATCCAGCTTATGACTAAAATTTGATATTTTTCTTTTTCAGGTGCTTTTTTGAGTCAGCATGCAAGAAGAATCTTCATTTTCAAATAAGTCATTTATGAAAAATTTAAAGAAAAAACAATTGTGCTCTACCTAAGGACGAATATTTGATATTTCTCTTTTTCAGGTGCCCTTTTAAGTCAACATGGAGGAAGAAAATTCAATTTCAAGTAAGTAATTTATAGTCATGTTTTAACATATATACATGTATTTGATATTTATCTTTTTCAAGTTCCCTTTTGAGTCCCCATGGAGGAAGAAACTTAAATTTAAAGTGAGTCGTTTATAAATTATTTAAAGAAGAAAGCCATTGTGCCTAGCTTATGACTAATATTTGATACTTCCCTTTTACAGGTTCTCTTTAGAGTCAACATGGAAGAAAATACTTCCATTTCAAGTAAGATTTTTATAAATTATTTAAAGGAATTATTCAAAAAACAATTGTGCTCTAGCTTAGGACTAATATTTGATAATTCACTTTTTCAGGTGCCCATTTTAATGAAGGATGAAACTTCAATTTCATGGAGAAAGAAACTTCAATTTCCAGTAAGTACCTTATAAGTTATTTAAAGCAAAACAAAATCGTGCTTTAGCTTGTGACCACAGTTCATATAATTATCCAGTATGATCATTCCCTATCTCACCCATTATAAAAACCCGGACCGGGGTGCGAGTGCTCCGGAGAACGTTTTTGCAGATATAAACATAAGCGAAGTCAGATCGTTTCATGGGTAGACAAGTCAGACTGTGATCTAATCGGAAACAAGTGGAAACCCGCTATTACAAATAATGCACTTTGTTGGAAACAATCGGAAACAGACTAACCCGCATTCCCGCTAATGCAGGAATAAGTGGGAGGAGCTTTTTGTTCGCACCGAGAACGAAGACCAGAAATGATCTGCGATAAGCTTACTGGATAATTATATGAACTGTGCTTGTGACTAATATTTGACATTTCTCTTTTCAGATTCCCTTTAAAGCAAAATCAGAGGAAGCAATTTCAATTTCATTTAAGTAATTGATAGATGATTTGAAAAAAATGTGCTTTAGATCACATGATATTTATCTTTTTAAGGTGCCACTTTACGTGAATGTCGAGGAAGAAATTTCAAGTAAGTGATTTATATTTATATATTAATATTCACATATATTTAATATTTATCTTTTTCAGGTTCTCCTTTGAGTAACCGCGGAGGAAGAAACTTCAATTTCAAGTAAGTAATTTATAGATGATTTAAAGAAAAAATGTGCTAGAAATAATTGACTCAAACTTGATATTTTTCTGTTTCAGGTTCTCTTTTGATTCATCATGGATGAAGAAACTTCAATTTCAAGTAAACATTTAAAAATTATTCGAAGGACAAAATGATGCTTTAGCCTATGATTAATATTTCATATTTCTGTTTTCTAGGTTTCCTTTTAAGTCAACATGGAGGAATAAACTTCAATTTCAAGTAAGTTATTTAAAATGATTTAAATAAAAACAATGGTGCTTTGACTTATGACTAATATATGGTATTTGTCTTTTTCAGGTTCTTTTTTTAGTCACTGTGGAGGAAGAAGCTTCAATTTCCCAGTGAGTAATTTACAAATTATTTAAAGAAAAAAGCAATTATGCCTAGCTTATGACTAATATTTGATATTTCTCTTTTTCAAGTTCTCTTTTGAGTCAACATGGAGCAAGAAACTTCTATTTCAGGTAAGATATTTATACATTATTTAAAGAAATTATTTAATAAAACAATTGTGCTCTAGCTAAGGACTAATATATGATAATTCTCTTTTTCAGGTGCACTTTTAAGTCAACACGGACGAAGAAGCTTGAATAATATTTGACACTTGTCTGTTCAGATTCTTTTGTAAGTCAGCCATGAGGAAGAAATTTCTATTTCAGAAATATGCTGCAGCTTATGACTGATACTTGATATTTCTCTTTTTCAGTTTCTCTTTTGATTCCCCATGTAGGAAGAAACCTCAATTCAAGTAAGTAATTTGTATATTATTTAAAGGACAAAATGCTGCTTTAGCTTATGATTAATATTTGACATTTCTAATTTTTGGGTTCCCTTTTAAGTCAACATGGAGGAAAAAAATTCAGTGTAAAGTAAGTTATTTCAAAATGATTTAAAAAAAAAAACAATGGTGCTTTGGGTTATGACTAATATGTGATATTTATCTTTTTCATTTTCCCTTTTTGAGTCACCGTGGAGAAAGAAACTTTAATTTCAAGTAAGTAATCTACTAATTATTTTTAAAAAGGAAATTTTGCTATAGCTTATGACAAATATTTGATATTTCTCTTTTTGAGGTTCTCTTTGGAATCAACATGGAGGAAGAAACCACTATTTTAAGCAAGTTATTTACAAATAATAAAAAAAAAAAAATTGTATTCTAGCTTAAGGCAAATGTTTGATATTTCTCTTTTTCAGTTGCCATTTTAAGTCAAAATGGAGGAGTAAAATTCGATTTCGAGTAAATGATATATATTTATATACTTAATATTTATATATTTAATATTTGTCTTTTTCAGGTTTCCTTTTGAATCACCGTAGAGGAAGAATCTTCAATTTCAAGTAAGTAATTTATACATTAATCAAAGAACAAACAAACCAAATGTGCTCTATCTTAGGACTAATAGTTGATATTTCTCTTTTTCAGTTGCCATTTTAAGTCAAAATGGAGGAGTAAAATTCGATTTCGAGCATATGATTTATATTTACATATTTAATATTTATATATTTAATATTTGTCTTTTTCAGGTTTCCTTTTGAATCACCGTAGAGGAAGAATCTTCAATTTCAAGTAAGTAATTTATAGATTATTAAAAAAAATGCTCTAGCTTAGGACCAATATTCGATATTTCTCTTTTTCATGATCTTTTTGAGTCAGTATTGAGAATGAATCTTCAATGTAAGTCATTTATAAATTACTTAAAGAAAAAAACATTTGTGGTTTAGCTTATGATTAATGTTTGATGTTTCTCTTTTTCAGGTTCAGGTTTGAGTAAAAATGGAGGAACAAACTTCAATTTTAATTAAATCATTTATATATCATTAAAAAAAAAAGCAATTCTACTTTAGCTTATGACTTTAGCTTTTTATTGTTTTTTATTCTCACATTGACTGTCCACGTTTGCTTTTGGTTTGTATTTTTATTTATTTATTTTTTTTTGCAGTTTCCTTAAACATATTTTTTGTTCTCGCTGAAGAGAATAGAAGCGGTTGTCTTCTCGAAATATTCGCTTAGTGTGATTTTTTCAGTGTTCTCGTTTAGCCTTAAAAACCCCATTTTTGATCGATATTTTATATTATACATAATTTCAAGAAAAAAACAATTCTGCTCCTGCTTAGGACTAATATTTGATATTTTTCTTTTTCAGGTTCTCTTTTGAGTCAACATGAAAGAAGAAATTTCTATTTCATGTAGGTAATTTTTAAATTACTTAAAGAAAAAAACAATTGCGGTCTAGCTTAAGAATGCAGGAAGAAACTTAGATTTCAAACAAGTCATTGTGTCTGATGTTTCTCAATTTCAGGTTCCCTTTTGAGTAAACATGGAGCAAGAAACTTCAATTTCAAGTAAGTAATTTATAAATAGATTAAAGAGTAAACAATTGCATTCTAACTTACGACTAATATTTGATATTTCTATTTTTCAGGTTCTCTTTCGAGTCAACATGGAATAAGAAACTTCAATTTCAAGTATGTTATTTTTGAAATATTTAAAGAAAAAACAATCGTGATCTAGCTCATGAATAATAGGCTACTTAATATATTTTTTTTCAGGTTCTCTGTTGAGTGAGCCTGTAAAAAGAAACTGCAATTTTAAGTAAGTCATTTATGCATTACTTAAAGAAAAACAATTGTGCTCTAGCTTATGACTAACATTTGATATTTATCTTTTTGGTTTCTCTTTTGGATCCACATGGACAAGAAGAAACTTCAATTTCAAGTAAGTCATTTACGAATTATTTAAAGAAAAAACAATTTTTTCTTGTTTATGACTAATATTTGATATATCTTTTTCAGGTTCTCTTTTAAGTGAACTTGGAAGAAGAAACTTCAATTTCAAGAAAGTTATTTATGAATCATTTTTAAAAATAATTGTGTTTTACCTCGTGACTAATATTTGATATATATCTTCTTCAGGTTACGATACGATACGAATTTATTATTTCAAATACCATGAATTAAATGAGACACAAAATATAATTGAAATATTCACTCTTCCTTGTCACTTACTTATTAAAATGAGACACAAAAAATTGTCCAAAAGACAATCTGTATCGGTTGGTAACCGCGCGCTTACAAGGCTCCAGCTTGTTATGGTGCCTTGTATTACACCCTGTTCAGGGAGCGTGCCGGTTCAAGGAGCAACCCTAGATGCCTGCTTCACTCCAAAAGCTTCTGTCCAAAGACCATTGTAAGCTGGTGTCACCTGGCATCAAGTCTTTTTTAAAAAATGAGACTCTCATAAGTGCTGACTTTTTCCTATTAATTGAAAGCCAATTTTCTTCACAGTCAGCCTTCAAACGGCAAATTATGCCATCCGTACTAATTATGGATCCTAGCTTCTGAAGTATCAGCAATGATAAATCATCTGCAAACTTCGCTCTGTTTTCATGCCAAGTCGCAATTTTGTTAGACAGTACTAAAAATAAAACAGGTCCCGTTTTTGTACCTTGGGGTATTCCACAGAAAAGCTCAAGAAAATTGATTGCACTCCATCAGCATTAAAAAACTGTTGTCGTCCGTGTAAAAAACTATAAACTACCAGAACTAAAAAAGCTCTAAAATCTGTCATTGACTCAAGAATATCCGGATGGCTTGATTTGTCGAAAGCCTTTTCTAAGTCTGCTTGCAATATTTCTGCAAATGCATCTTTATTTTCTAGATACTCCAGGACTTCTTTCACAATTTTGATGAGATAATGTACTGTGCTAGACTCTTCGATAAATCCATATTGACAGAGATCTATTTTATGACAGAAATCTTCTAGTAACCATTTCTTTAGAAAATGTTCGAAAACTTTAGATACAATAGGGGTTAAAGATATAGGTCGTAGGTCACTCACCCCTTTTGGATTCGAAGCTTTAGGTATTGGCGTTACGACTATTTTTTTTAAATCATCTGGAAGGGTACCACTCAACAGACATTGGTTTAAAAGGCAGTCACAGATCTAGCTAGAAAGGCTGCGTTTTCTTTATACAGGGTTGCTGAAATGTCTCCAGGGTATGTTGCCTTATTGGACTCAAGTTTCTCAAAAACCTTTGCAACTTCGTGAGGGAAAGTCACAGGTATTTCAGATGGAACAGCCAAGGGGAGAACACTGGAAATTGGTGGATTGCTTCTGTAAATACTAGCAAAATACTTATTAATAGCGTTTACATCGAGCTTATTCCCAGATTCGTCGTACACGCTTACACTTTGCCTTACAGAGGAGCCAGTGAGAAGCCGTATTCCTTTATAGTAACCGGTTATGTTTGTGGTCATGAGCTCGTTCATTTTCAAACCGTAAGACTTCTCAGCCAATCTACATTCATAGACTACTTGATTTCTCAGCTTAGAAGCTTCACCTATCTTCCCCTTTTTATGGAGCCTGTTGCATTTGCGTATCAGCCTTTTCAGACACGAGTTACCCCAGGGCTTGTCAGCTGAGTTTAATGTGACTGTCTTCTCTGGAAAATATACATCATAAGCTATCCGTATTTCAGTGGAAAATATTCTATACATGTCGTTGACATTGCAGTTTTCGTAAAAACTTTTCCAGTTTTTCGAAATAGCCCATTTAGCAAATAGCTCTTTTCCAGACTCACTTTCCCTCGCTGGGACACCAGTGCACACAGAAGTTTGTACTTTTATCAAGACTTGGCAGCGTTACTGGATCACTATAGAAATCGGAAATATCTGTGATGATGATATCGATGACAGACTTTTGAGTTGTCTTTTTACGAACAACTTGCTTCAAGCTTAGCGATCGTTCAATCCAGCTAGGTAGTAGGTCGTTGAAGTCACCCATAAGAACCACGGAACTGTTTGGGTATCTTATTTTAATCTCATCTAAACATGCTTGTATATGGGCTATGAGCTCCCGTCTGTAACTTGACCGCGGCGGGAAAAAGAGTACTCCAACTACGATCGAGGAAAACTTACGGAGAAGAACTTTTAGTCTCAATATTACCCGCAACAGCTCGTAGTCGGTAGTCTCATAGCCTTCGTATATCTGATGCGGCATATCGTTTCGAATGTACATGCCTACTCCTTCATGTGTGACGACAGCACCTTCCTTGTTGCTCCTACTCTTGACGAGAAAATTATAGTTACTTATCTGGCCGTTACATTCATTGGCAGACCACGTCTCTGTTATCCAGCAAATATCAATTCTATTGTCATTTAGTCTTGTCGAAAGTTCCGTCACTTGATTGCTTAGAGACTGGGCATTAACAAAGAGAAAAGAGGAGAGGTCATAGGAACTAGCTGCTTCTTTCTTCTTGTCTACCTAAGGTAGATCGCCAAAAATTGCTGGAAGTTTCCCAAATTATTAGAACTTGTTGGAACAACGGGCGTGTTTGCTGCAGGGAGCCCAAGAGATGGCCGGTGGCTCACCATACTCCATTTGGGAGGGAGAACTGCGCTGGGTTGAACAACTTGGCCGTTACCTGAGAAGAAAGAGGGAGCAGCATTTTGACTAGGGTACATTAAATACACAGGGGAAATACCTCTCTCGTTAGAAACCGGTCTTCTATGATTATTCAGCGGGAAACACCTAGAATGGTTGGTATTTGGCGACCTCGCCGGTTGCTGCTTTGGAGACAGTTCCTGTTGCGCGGTGTGGACAAAATCGCATTTCTGTTTGTCAGGGCACTGGCGTAACGAACCATGCTTGCACACGTTCAGGTGATCAAACTTGCAGTTCTGGCTCTTGCACTAATTAGCTGCATAAAACTTGCAAGGATGAACATAAGTACAAGCTTTACCTTTGTTGCATTTTCCGTGATCGAAATATTTGCAAATCGTCCTTTTCTGTTTCTGCTTTGTGTGTGGTCGACTAGTTAACCAAGAGCGACTTTGTTTAGAAACGCTTTGTTGTTTAAGCTGGTTGGCAACATCCTCTTTCAGCTCAGGTGCCACAAGATTTAGCAATATATCTATTTGCTTTTGTTGAAGCTGAATGATTTTGTCTTTTTCGGCCATAGCAAGGCGGAGCTGCATCAACTCTTCCTGAGCAGAATCTTGATCTGTAGAGCAGTCACTTCCGTCGTCTAAACGCATAGGTTCGAGACTTTTCTTAGCTACAGGTTCTTTCCGGGTAGATTTAGGGGATACAAATAATTCTTTATCCGTCAAGTCAACAAGGAAGAAGAAACTTCAATTTCAAGTAAGCTATTTATGAATTATTATAAAAAATATATTTGTGCTCTAGCTTATGAATAACATTTGATATATCTCTTTTTCAGGTTCTCATTTGAGTCAGCTTGGTATAGAAATTTCAATTTCAAGGAAGTTATCTATGAAATATTTAAAGAAAAAACAATTGTGTTCTTGCTTATGACTAATATTTGATAATTCTCTTTTTCAGGTTCTCTTTTAAGTCAACACGGAAGAAGAAAATTCAATTTCAAGTAAGTCATTTATGAATTATTTGAAGAAAAAACATTTGTGCCCTAGCTTATGAATAATATTTGATATATTTCTTTTTCAGGTTCTCTTTTGAGTCCGATTGGAAGAAGAAACTTCAATTTCAAGGGAGTTATTTATGAATTGTTTAAAGAAAAAACAATTTGTGTTCTTCCTTATGACTAATATTTGATAATTCTCTTTTTCAGGTTCTCTTTTAAGTCAACACGGAAGAAGAAAATTCAATTTCAAGTAAGTCATTTATGAATTATTTAAACAGAAAACTATGGTGCTCTAACTTATGACTAGTATTTCACATTTCTTTTTTTAGGTTCTCTTTTGGGTCAACATGGAAAAAGAAACTTTAATTTTAAGTAAGTTATTTATTATTTAAGGAAAAAAATTGTGCTAGTTTAGGACTAATATTTGATATGTATCTTTTTCAGGTTGTCTTTTGAGTCTACATGGATGAAGAAACTTCAATTACAAGTAAGAGATTTATAAATGATTTAAAAAAAATCCTTCAGCTTAGGACTAATATTTAACATTTTTTTTAAGGTTCTCTTTTGAATGGACATGCAGGAAAAAAGAAACTTCAATTTCAAGCATGTAATTTATAAATTATTTAAAGGAAAAAACAATACTGCTTTAGCTGAAGATAAATATTTGATATTTTTCTTTTTCGGGTTCTCTTTTGAGTAAACATGGAGGAAGAAACTGCGACTTCAAGTTAATAATTTTTCATTTATTTTAAGAAAAAGCGGACTATTCTTTAGCTTATGACCAATATTTGATATTTCTATTTTTCATGTTCTCTTGAGTTAACTGGATGAAGAACTTTCAAGCTCAAGTAAGTTTTATTTAAATTAATGAAAGAAAAAAAACGATTATGCTTTAGCTTAAGACTAATAATCGATATTTCTTGGGGACTACCCTGTGTAGTTTTTTCAGTCATAGCGATTCCATTTGCGTACTTTTGTTTTGATTCGGCATCACTTTTTAGGGGGGTTTCAGGCTAATTTTTGAAATTCTCATTAATTTGTTATTATTAAGACTGATGGAGATAACAGGTTCAATTTTTGTGTCAGTTACAGAGGCAATTTTTTCTCGTTAGCCATATTTCTTTATGATGCATTTGAATTCGACAGAAAGGAAATGTAAGTTTTATCAAGAATTAATTATGCTACACTTAAGGCGCTGAGAGACAAATAGATAGGTGTTAGGAAGATTACAAAGATCTATACGTCAAATATTTAATGTACTTGTGGCCATTAAATAATTTCGAAACACAAAACATCTAAGTTTAGGCTTAATGATTACAAACAGGATATTCCAAGACTTTTCCAAGACCTTCCTCTATATGGTATTTCAAAGTAGTTATCGGTCTCTATTAAAATATTTAACAGTTTATCAGATAGAATAAAGTATTCTATTAACTGCATTTAATATTGTGCACGCCACCTGTTTTGCTGGTTATTCTGTTTTAACAATAGCCACAATATTCTAACTCCATAACAGAAAGCGCTGCTGTGCACAATTAAAAAAAAATTCAATCCTCGAAGGTATTTAAATATTTTTACGAAAATATTTTTACTTAATAGATCAATAATTCTCAAGGGAATTTGTATTCAAATAGCAAAAATCTCAAATAGCCAGCAAATAAAAAATAAACTGTTTAAAATTAAATTTTTAATAAATCGTATAGGTGAATCACACAAGTTGAAACTTAACTGTATTAATCCAAACATTTACTCATGTTAATATCCAAAAAGAAGGTGCTTACAGTACGAACTCACGGTCCAGATTTATATTTCTAACCAGGATTCAGTGCAAAATAAGGCTTTTCCTATTCCTATGATTTATATTATTCTAAAGGACCATGTTCAATGTAAAACGCAGAACATGGCCAGGGGTGGGGGGGATGTTGAAGATCGAATCCAACTTGGATTAAATACACGCTCTCTGATTACTATGGTAGACTATTGAGGAATATTCGTATGAGCCTATCCTTTTTATTTCATCATGTGTCCAATGTATTACCACTTTTTTCAGAAGCTCCGTCATACAGAAAGGATGGTCGTGGAAACTAGAAGAAGGGCTCACTCGATTACAAACTGAGATTCAGCGCACTTAATTCCGATTATCTAATAGAGATTCCAGCTCTCAGAAGTGGATATCCCACTGTAACAAGATAATGAATGTTCACTTACTATATTTTCATCTTCGTACTTATTGTCAATATGTGAAACCAGACTTGTAAACAGCTGTCTTATTCTTGAATCTCCAACGAAAACAATCCAGCTGTGCGGATTGTCTATAACACCTCTTTTTAAACACTGTTTGGCATCACTGAAAACAAAAGATTAAAAACAACTTACCAAGAAATGAAGCACATACCACAATTAACGTGTCTGGGATAGAAAGAATGAAATAAATTTCCAACACATATACTAAGCAGTGTTTGATTTATGGGGACCAGACAGAGCACAAAACATGGCCGCCAGAACAAAGGGGCACCAAAGATACCTCAGCATTTTAATTTTTTACTAGAAATTTTTACCAATATTTTAAATTAGAAAAATATTTGTAAGATAACAGATAAGAATAATAACCTTCCCTGTCCACGTCTAAATTAGACGGTGATATAACCCTTAATCATTTAGTACTGAATTTTCCTATGAGAAAATTTAAGATCTTTTGTAGATTTAAGCATGGGGTCAACAAAATTGCACATTACGAACTGGTTATTTGCAAAAATGGAATGCGAAAAGGTAAGACAAATGCAATGAACCTTTGCCCAACTGTTCCACTTTCTATTGGGAAGAAAATTATTAGTATTCTACACGCTCATTACGGTAAAAAATTGACCCTTTCATTACGGGAAAAATGAACAAAATATCCCTTTTTAATAATTTCGTACTGATGTTGCCCAAGTTTTGTATTTGTTCGCTTGTTTTGCCCCCCCCCCCTTTTATATGTCCCTTTAAATTTGTTTTTAACTGTATATATCATCTAGTTCTTTTTTAGCTTTATGAGTTTTTATCTATTTAAATTAATCTAATACTCCATTTTAATTACTTTGACTAAGGAATGATTTTTAATTTTGTTATTGTTGTTTTGGCATCGTTTGCCAGTTTTTCAGTTTTTTTTTACAATTTTTTTTGCTTGTTTTGTTTTTTTATGACTCCGAAATTTGAATTCGGCCCTTCAGGACTTGTGACAGAATTTTTTCGAAATAAATATCTTATTTTATTATACCGAAATGCCGGCTATTTTTCAAAAATACACAGGAGCTGCAATAACAATTTTAGCTTCATAATTTAACAGCCTTCTTTAACAACGACATTCATAATTTAACGACAAAACACTATTATTAGACAAAACACTGAAGTGTAAGTTTTAGGAGTCCAGAATTCTGGTACCTTTATGATATCTCCTCTGAGGCCAATAAAATTATATGAAGCATTTCAAACGTGAAAGTCATAAGTGTTTTCTAACTCCTCAATCCATGAACTTCAAAAGGATATATATTTCTTGACTTTTAATGAGCTGTTGTCCCTTTTAAACAATGGCATCTTCTCCTGCTCTATTTTCCTTTTTATTCCGGCGGATGACCGAATTTTGCTGCATTGACAGTTTGGGAGCTTCTATATGAGTGTAGCTCAAATCTTACATACAATTGTAGGAGAAAAAAGACAAGATCCCAGGTAGAATATGGTGACTTAATTAGGGGACTTTAATACCAACGTTGGTACAAATAAGGATAGATGGTGTCTTGGCTTAGGTAAATTTGGTGTAGGGAGGAGGGGGATAGCAATCGTAATAGACTGTTACAAATTTTGTAGGAACAACAATGTAGTTATAACCAATACAGCATTTGGTCAAAGAATGGCACACAAGTTAACATTGAATTAGGACCCCAGCCACATGGTTGGCGGCGTAGAGAGCATTGCAACTTTGCTCTTCCAGGCGAACTGATCTGCTGCTATGACGGGAACTCGTCAACGGTAATACAAACCATATTGGGGAGCTTCTTTAGTGTGTATTTCCACCTAGTTTGAGATCTGTCTCTTCGGTACGACCAAACATGAAGTGCGGGGTCAAATTAGCACTTAATTCGAGCCCGAGAAGCTAATGGCATCCAAAGGAGGTGCTCAAACCATTTGAGGGGTCGCTAGGCAATCTGAATTGAGAATGGCAGTGGGTCTCTCGGACATAAGCCTGGCTCGCTGGATTCGCCTTTTTCTTCGCAAGTTATTCCTGCAGCGGTCAAGCAGAACCATTTCAAGGAACTTTCCGGGTACTGAGAGGAGAGAAATTCCATTGCACTTCGAGCAATTTTTTTTTTTTTTTTCTTTCTCCACAACGGTAAGATTATGCCCACACGCCAGTCCTTCGAAACCCCTTCTGTGTGCCCCACGAGAGGCCAAAGGGCATGGAACAAAACCAGCATTGCCAGTGCTACAATTTTCAGGAGTTCAGCTGAGAATCCAAATATTTCTGCAGTTCTATTGTTCTTCAAACGCTTTATTGTAGACTGGATTTTGGCTAACGCGAAGGGAGTTTCACTGTCATCTGTTGGCGGTTCTTGGGTACTGGCTTCTAGGCTCGCAAGATCCTCGTCAGTCTGCACGACGACACCAGCATTGAAAAGACTGGAGAAATGGGCTCTCTATCGATTTAGCTTGGCAGTTTAGTCATTGAGTTGAAGGCCATCTACAGACACTACTGGTCCAAGTGAAGGAGTTTTGTCCCCTGTAAGATCAAGGGAGATCTTTGCAAGGCTGGCGACATCACTTTTGGTCGGAGCAGCCTCCAGATCATTTGCCTTCCTTTTAAGAAAAAGTTTCCTCTCTTTCAGAATGAGCCTCCTGCTGATACTATTGAGGCTTCTGTAGGTTGACATGTCACCTAGCAGTCTGGCCTGAAGTTTGTGTTCTATGATGTCCAGTGTGTCTACCTGGATCCACAGCATGGTCACAAGCTTCTTTCCTCCAGTACCTGAAGTTGCTTAGTCCAGGACATCACTTTTGAACGAAATTCATACCACCTCAGCGTCTACAAAGGGCAGGACTACGTCAGAACGATTCGAGATATCAGTAGCATATCTAGAACATACTTTAGATTTACAAAGGCGTGGTTAATTAATTTTTGGGGCCTAGGGTCTGAATACTGACCTTTAAGCTCAGCGTTCGTAGGACATTAGCATAGTAGGACATTTGCAATCACTAGGCAATGATCAGTGGTACTGATCTCAGACACCCTGTACGTCCTGCAGTTGCTGATGCAAGATCGCCATCTGTGCGAGAAAATGACGTGATCATTGTCATTTTCTAGGTATGACCATCATTACTGTACCACGTGTAACTGTGAATACCTTTTCAAACACACATTCAATACGAGAAAGTTGTGAATACTGCAGAGTTATAGGAGCCTTAGTCTGTTATCATTTAGACAGTCCAGAGTAAGTGTTCTGACAACTCGCCACCATAACTTGTGACTATCACACACGGTGACACCGGAGTCCTCTGACATAAAAACAATATCACGGGGCGAGACCTTACACAGTTCATTGGTCAGGTTGGAATAGAAACTATCTTTCGTTCCAGTTTCAGGCTCATTAATTTGAGTATAACCGATAAGGACTGTCACTTTTTCCTTGCTTGTGACTGAAACAAGTGCTGGTGATTATATCTGAGATAGAATTTAAAGAAAGTAGACACTTATTAGACTTTTCATCGAGGACTAGCCCAACCCTATTCTTCCGGGTACTTCGCTGGTCTGACCACATCAGATGATGAGCCTCACCAATGTATTCAGCTCCATCCCCAGATAAATCGGTTTCTGTTATCTCGGCGATAGATATGCGGAAGCGCAATATGGCGGAAAAGCAACATAAGTTACCATGGTACTCACATAATGGCAAGACAGCTATCTTTTGACTGTTTTGTTAGCAAATCAAAGACTCACCGGATTGATACGAAACACCAGGAAAAATAGGACTGCTGTTGCTCGTATTAAAAGTATGGATCAAAATCTAATAGTCTCTAGGGTCATTTTAGAGCTGAAATTCAGGAAGGATATCTACCTTCTGAGTAGTCATGACATTGATAGACTCCAGGATGAGAATCCGAAATAAACAAACCAAGAACGGTTGAACATGAAACTAGAGAATAAATTTTTAGTATGGTTAAATTGAATGATTGATTGAGAGTTTACGATCTGACAATGTATAAGATTCGTGAAATAATTTTAGGAAAATAGTTTACAAACTGACAGAAGATTTCAAAGTGAGGAGAGTTAGAAACCGAGCTAAGAGTATTAGCGAAAACAACTTAAGCTTGATAGAAGAAAGAAGGGTTTTTAAAAGAATTTCCTCAGTGATAGATCTTACGAGAATGAAAGAGAGGTAAGGGAAGTAGAGAAGGCACTAAAGTGAAAATTAAGGAGCTTTAAAATGGAGGCTGTAGATAAAATCGCCAAGGATCTGGAGGATGCAGCCAGACAGTATAACAGTAGAATATTGTCTTGGCATGTTAAGAAATTGAGAGAAAACAGTGAGTCTCGACTTGTCCTAGCTAAGGATAGGAACTGTGCCTCAATTAGTAATAAAGAGTTTTAAAGAGAGACGACAGAACAAAGTAAAAATGTGTCATAACATGGAGAACTTGTAGAAAATGATACAGGAGAGAATGAACAAGTTCTGACAATTTGGAGTAGGAATGAAGTTTTATTTTACATGGAAGATTTAGAGACTCTTAAGGCTTGAAAAATAATAAGGTCTCAGGTGCTGATAGCGTGGTAAACGAGTTTATAGATAAAATACAAAAGATTACGAGTATGATTTTTGAAAAACGAGAAGTGCCTGGTAATTTTAGAAAAGCTTACATTAATCCCCTCTATATGAAAGGTGACAAAGACTGAGTGTAGTAATTACAAAGTCACTAGCCTGATTTCTGTAGAAAGGAAATTACTTAGCATGATGACATTTATTGCACCAAGAGATGTAGTAGACAAAGTTTTGAGAGAAGAACAGTGTGGTTTTAGGAAGAAGAGAAGATGGTTCAACCAGGTTTTCATTTTTACATTAATAACTAACAAGTATTGGTATCATCAAATCCCATAAGTTCTCAGTTTAATATATTACGGACATATATTTGATTCAGATGAAAGAAGAGATTTATCAACAGGAAAAAAGAAAAAAACAAACTAACCTACAATAAACAAAACATATGCAAAAAACATAAGGGGGAAAAGAAAAACACAAACGCTAAACAACAACAAAATGAGAAAAAAACACACATCTCAATAACGTCAAGTATTCAACTTTTTATGTACCACAATACACAGAGCAAAGGCAAACAAGACAGGAGAAACCAAGATGTATGTCTAATAATGGAATATAGAAAAATAAGATGGGTTTGTTTATTTCAAAATGTCTACATACGCCATAGGTTAAAATTAATAGAATCAAACATAAGTCAAGAGAACTTTAATGCTATTACATTTGCTAAATTGAATGGATATTTTTGTTTGTCAATCTAGCAAATCTCGTTGAATTTTCCTGAAGTTGATTTCATTTTGACCTTTATTTATGAGGTTCAAACCTCCTCGGGGCTGATTATGCAGAATTTCATTTTTTTTAGTAGGCTATTTAAGATTTTGACCCGTCTTTTAATTAAATTATTATAAACGGGATCCAGTCTATGCTAGGATTTAATCAATATTTTTCATCTTTATTTATACTAATCCTCCAGAGATATGTTTCTAATTTCTATTATTTTCCTAAAACTTTGAAAAATCAAACGCATTTATGAATTACTTTCGTTGGAAAAAATAGTATTTTATAATGCAGCTTCTAGTAGATGTCCTAATAGTATGTATTCATATTTATTTATACTAACCCCCCACAGATAATTTTATTTAATTTCTATTATTTCCCTGAATTTTTTTAAAAGCTCAACAAAATCACCAAAATAATATGTTAAGCCGTCGAGTGGTGCAGTCTTCTACACCATAAAATACTACTTGTCCAAACAAAAATAATCAATAATTGCGTTGGGTTTTTACAAACCTTTAATAGAATAATAGAAATTAAAGAAAACTCTCTGATTCTAGGTGGGAGCAAAGGGCTAGCTAAGCCGGGAAATTTCCACGGTGGTAGTGGGCATCCAGGCAATGAGGCTTGACCCTCCGTCCCTAGGCAGCATAGGAAATCCGCTAGCGCACCTCAAAGTGGTGAAGGGGTGTAAACATCACTGAGCTTCACGCCGATCAAGGTGATGGCCAACGCGCTTCGGGTGACCGCAAGACTGGGGACCTTGTGGTGTACCTTATCCCCAAGAAACGCTCAATGATGATGATGATGACAAATATAATGATGAAAAGTTTGGCTACGGCATCCCCGGTATTATGCGATGCGACGAGAATGGCGCACTCGTCGAAAAGTATGCTAGCTACCGTCCTATCAAGAAGACAAGGCCTGAATATCGGCTGCTGGAACCTGTGCTCGATTAAATGTTGATTGACACAAGCTTTTGTAGCTGATGAATTTTATCTTTATAACCTTGATATTCTGTGCGTTTCTGAGACAACACTAAATGGACGTAACATCTTGACCCTTGAATCCTCGGTTGGGAAGGCGGTCTCTTTTTATAACTCGGGACCATTAGATGGATCTGGCCGAGCAGGAGTAGGTATCCTGTTGTCCCCCAAAGCAGTTACTGGGCTCATCAAATATGAGCCTATGTCTGAGAGAATCTTATGGGCAAGAATTAAAGGTCGCACGAACAATCTGACTGTCCTTAGCGTTTACGCCCCAGACAGTCATTGATAAGATTCCCCGGAAAGATATCCTCCTAATTGGAGGCAACTTCAATGCCAGAATCGGCGGAAAGCTGAATAACTCGGAACATGTGATCGGCAAGCAAGGCCTTGGAGACAGGTGCACAAATGGAAACAGGCTTTTGCTGTTCGCAATGCAGAACAATCTTGCTGTGGCTAACACCTGGTTTAGGCACAAGCCGTGCCATACATATACGTGGGAATCCCGTGATGGAAGAGTAAAGGCCCAAATAGATTATCTCCTTGTATCCCGACGATGGAAATCCATGGTGTTGGACTCAAGAGTGCACAGAGGGCTGACACGGGATCGAAAAATGGATCTGACTACTTCTTGCTGAAGACAAGGCTAAAGTACAGACTTAGCTCAAGGAAGACTACTATGCCGAACCAGAAAATAGACGTGTCGAAGCTGAAAGTAGATGAGTACCGAGGAGCATTTGTCCTTGAACTCTCAAACCGCTTCGCTGTCCTTCAAGATGATACCGAGGAGGCAATCCCGACTGATCAGTGCCCCAAGATAAAGATTAAGAAGAAATGGAGCAAATTCAAGGACCACATCAATGAAGCTGCCGCAACCATACTTGGGTTTGTCAAGCATAAAACCAAGAAATGGATCTCAGAAAAGACAATCAAACTCTCTGCCAAGAAAAAAGAAATGACCAACAAGAAGTCCCCCACGTACAAAGTGCTACGACAAGAATGTCACAAATCTGCAAGAGCTGACAAAAAAGCCTACTGGTCTAATATTGCCAGTGATATGGGAAGAGCCGCATTACGGAACGATACACGAAAACTCTATCAGATACTTGGAGAATGCACTGGGAAGAAGAAGCAAACTACCATCCCCTCGCTTAAGGCGAAGGATGGGAAAATACTCACAAGCAGCGAGGAACGTACCAGGAGACAATAGTAATCGAAAGCAACCACTTACAGAACCGCAGAACCCCCCGCACAACCAGGCTTATGAAAATGTATACACGGACCCACCCTCCAGGGATGAAGTAATTAAGGCGATTAAGTTTTGAAAAACCATAAAAGCCCAGGAATAGATGGGATTCCTGCCGAGTTACTAAAAGCTCTCCCCGAGGCGGCGGTGGATGAACTTCATAGCGTGATAACCGAAGGTTGGGACAATAAATACATCCCAGATGACTGGAAGACCTCAATAATTGTCCCTATCTTCAAAAAAGGAGACCGAATGGACTGCAAAAACTACCGAGGTATATCCCTTATCCCCATTGCTGCCCAGCTGTTCGCAGTCATACTTTTAAATGGATTCAGAGACACCAGATACAGCCGAACGCGACCCAACCAAGCAGGGTTCAGGCCGGGTATGGGTTGCTATGACCAGATTTTTAGCCTGCGACAGATCCTTGAACACAGGTTTAAACACCCGCAGGAAACAATCCAAATCTTCATAGACTTCATTACCACGTTTGATTCGGTCCATCGTGATGCAATATGGGAGGCAATGAGAGAGGACAGTGTGCCTGAGAAGATCATCAATCTGCTCAAGGCATACTATGCTGGAACAAAGGCCCGGGTAAGAGTCGATGGCGATCTTTCAGATCTGGTCCTGATCGAGGAAGGTGTACATCAAGGCTGTGTCCTTTCACCAACTTTGTTCAACTTCGTCATCGATTGGATCCTCAGGGTCCTGGACAATTATAAAGGTGTTGCAGTGATCCCGTCCTTCTCCGTCACAGATCTTGACTATGCTGACGATGTGGACATGCTTGCTGAATCCGTTGCAGAAGCCCAGGCTATGATAAACGACGTGGCAGTCAAGGCACTTTCAACTGGTCTCCAAATAAGCCTACCAAAAACAAAATCCATGCGAACAGATGGGATGGATGAAAACCCTGTGACCCTAAATGGTATTCAGATAGAGGACGTCCAGTCGTTCAAATACCTCGGATCGATGGTAAACCCTGCCGGTGAATCTTCAGAAGAAATCCAGAGCCGCATATCGTCAGCCTGGAGTGTCTTCCTTCAATTACGGAAATATCTCTGGAAACGGAGCGAAATATCGCTACGCACAAAACTCCGAGTGTATGAAGCTATGGTTCTCTCTGTCCTCCTCTATGGATGTGAAAAGTGGTCACTTAAAGCAGCCGAAGCGTTGAGCTTGAATATATTCAACCACAAATGCCTGCGCTATATCCTGGGTATCCGCCTCTCAGATAGAATCTCGAATGAAGAAGTAAGGAGAAGATGTGGGGATCGCCCACTTGTCTCTGACATTGTTAAGCATAGGAGACTGAGATGGTTTGGCCACACAATGCGCAGACCAGATGACCATACAAGCAAAAAATGCCTCAAATGTCTACCACTACCTGCTTGGAAGAAGAGGGCAGGAGGCCAAAAGAAGACGTGGCTAGCAACAGTTAAGTCTGATCTGGAGCCAATCGGGGGATTCCAAAAATACGGCCGTCGCTGGGATCGCCAGTGGCTGGAACTGGTGGAGCCTGCCACCCTCGAGCGAAACCTGTGGAAGAAGACATGTCGTCATCTGCTGGGCGCCACAATGAGTCTGGATGCGGCTGGAACTGGTGGAGCCTGCCACCCTCGAGCGAAACCTGTGGAAGAAGACATGTCGTCATCTGCTGGGCGCCACAATGAGTCTGGATGCGGCTTGAACGTGCAACAAGTACAGGTACAAATAAGTACAGGATACATAAAAGCTTTAATTTTGGACGTTATTGCAAAGCAAGTTGTTGTTCTGTTTTGTTTTCATTTTGTTTTGTCTAGCGTTTGTGGTTTATTTTCCCCCATTTTCTTTATATTAATTAAAAAATTCCGAAAAAGAAGTTTTTCAAAGACAAGTAAAGAACAATATTATATTTAAGACAAGCAAAAATAAATTCCTATAATAATTCTAACTCAAAACAACCAGAAATTACCATTCAAGAATAAATGAAACACAAAACGAACAGAAATTAAATAAACAATAATAGCAAACAAACATACAACAGGCACTAATATAAATGAATAAACCAATCTTAAAATGAGTAAAACTTAAATTGAATATTTAATTCAAACTGGAAACGAATAAAAATCCCTACAAACAGACCCCCTACAAACACTACCCCCTCCCCCCCCCCCTAACCGTTAAGGTCAAAAGCCTAGTGCGTCATTTGCGTTTTATTGAAAACTATATGCGTCTTGAAGTCCTTGGAGAGAACTAATAAAATTAAACTGAACATTTGATGCATAATGATACTAATCGGTGAAAGCTCAGCAATTCAAGGTTCTATTTTATTGTAATTTTTATTTTTATCTTTAAATGTTGCAAATATAAAAGAGAATATTTGAAATATTACTTGTTTTAGGAATTTATCCGTTTTTGATTACCAAAAGCTTCAAGTTTTTTACATTCCCCCATTTCAACATCAAAGCTTCATCAAAGATGCAAAACATCGAAGTGATGTTTTTTCCACCATTAAAATTTCAAAGCTCAACATCCCCTCAAATTTCCCTGAAAGCAGTCACAAGTAGATGTATTTGCAGTTACAAGCAGTCGCAGTCACATTTGCAAGTTGTCGCAATGGAAGTGGTCACAGTTGCAGTTGCAACCAGTCTCATTTGCAGCCGTAATATTAGCAGTAGTAGTAGTAATGACCCTGAAAGTTTCAAGTTAATACCCCTACCCGTTCCTAAGATATTCCAAATACTCCTTTTTGATAATTTCAATTCAGATAGTTTCTTCTGATTTAGCTCAACATATCTCTTAATATTTCCCGAAATTTTGCCTAAATACCCCTAGCCTTTTCGGACACACCCAGGATCAAACATTCCCCTCTTTCCCAGTGGTGAATCCTGCATGTAAAAAATGGGCAAATTGCTTTAGATAAAATGGATTTTTGTATCTCTATCAGTGTTAAAAGGAACATCTAAAAATGCAAGGAGGCGGGGGGGGGGGGGGGGCGGTTGCCCTTCTTTCCTTTTTCAACATCACTCTCAACATGCCTTTAAAGGGCTTTTATTTTATTTTTTTTTAGTAGTAGTCAGCTCTATTCTTGTCTTTTTTCTTTCTTTCTTTTTTCTTTTAGAAAAGAGGAATTAATTTATTTCTTTATATATGTTGAATGATATTTCTTCATTGAATAGATTTATGCGTAATCCACTCCGTATTGAAGATCATTTAAAGGCTCAAAATGGAAGTGAGGATTTGCCTATTATTAGTTCAAAGCCTCTTCGTGAGAGTTCTTACATATTGCCGTCGCAAGTTAGTTCAGACATCCCGCTGTGTCTTTGCACGTGGAATTGTTCCCTCGCTACAGGATATTTAGATGTTCTGCAGATGATTGAGCTATCTTCTTCAAAATTTGATATGATGGGTATTTGTGAAACGTTTTTGAGTTCTGACCAATCTCTCTCGTCCTTTTCTTTTCCAGGATATGATTTTGAGGTAACGAACCGATTAACTATGAACCGAGGAGGCCTGGGATTTTTGATAAACCAAAAATATGAAGTACAGGGTGAGGGAGGATTTGGGTGTATGGATAGAAGGTAAGAGTGATAGTTTTTGTATGCAATTAGAACTTTAAAAAAAGAAAGTTTTAATTGGTGTGGTGTATAAGCCGCCCAGTGCTCGCATTTATTTGATGAGTTGATGAGGTTGGTTTCGTCTACAAGAATGGATTTTTTTGTATGGGCGATTTTAATTATAACCTTATAGATCTTTCAGGTAAAAAGTTGTTTTTTTTATTATATGGTTTGAAGTGACCTTTATCCTTTAACTTGTGTACCTACCCGAATCTCAAGTCATTCTGCGACCTTAATTGATAACGTTTTCGTGGGACCTAGCTACTTGAGCCAAAACTACTCAGATGTGATAGTATATCAAGGCTCGGATCATCACCCAGTAATTGCTCATGTAACGTGTCTTAGAAAACGACATAGGCTATCCCGGCTAAGAAAATACTGACAAGTGAGCTGAAAAAGTAAAATTTGAATAGCTTTGCTGAGGAGTTGAGCTGTATCAAGTGGGACTCGGTCTTGGGGATTTCTGGTGATTCTTCTCTAGCGTATAATCAGTTCATGTGTATTTTCCAACCGATTTACGAGAAAACATGCCCCTTGCGTTTGACCAAACAAAAGACGGATGATCCCCGCAAGCCGTGCATTACGGAGGCAATACTAGACTTGATAAAAAAAAGGAACTTGTTATAGGAGCAATCTCTTAACAGTCAGGATGACAAAAATTTTGCAGAATTCAAGCTAGTGAGAAATAAGGTGAACAGTATGAGAAGACAAGCAAAGAGGAAGTATTTTGAAGAAAAGTTTTCTGATACTAAGGGAGATGCTAAAGCCACATGGGGGTTATTAATGAGTTTATGGGAAATCGGAAAAGTAGTCAGCCACCTTGCATTGATATAAACGGAATTTATGGGAGTGATAAAGATGTAGTCGCGAATTATTTTGGCCAGTTTTATTCTCAGGTTGGCTCGTCTGTTCAAGAGAGTGTAAGGTGTGACAGGGAAAATTTTTCTTAGCGAGGAATTCGTGGACTCTCGTGGAGATACTGTGGAGTTCCAGTTTGAAAAGTGCCCAAGTGATGATGTTTAAAATAGTGAAAAATATAAAATCGAATTCTGATGGGATAGATGGCGTGAATCTGAGAACTATTACAACTGTGTTAATGTATACACTACCATTTATTCTCCATGTTATCAACTTATTTATAGAAACGGGGACCTTTCCAGAAGCGTTGAAGCAAGCTAAAGTTATCCCGCTTTACAAAGGGGGTGCCAGGTCAGATGCCAGAAACTGGAGACCAATATTGATACTGCCTTTATTGTTAAAAATTTTGGAAAAAGTTATTCATTGCAGTCTATATGACCATCTCATGGAACATAGCCTACTCAGTGACACACAATTGTGTGGTGTGCCACAGGGATCGGTTCAGGTCCACCTCTGTATCTGGTTTATGTGGATAGCATGAGGTTTTATCTTCCAGATTGTTGCTTAACGTCATTCGCTGATGACACTGCAGTTAAGTTTTCTAGTGGTTGTTTGGATAGTCTTGTGTCGAAAGTGAATTGTGTTCTGAGAAATTTCCCTGTTTTTATTAGTTTGAGTTTGTTATCAGTAAATGTTACTAAGACTAATTTTATTGTATATTCTAGAGTAGGCAAGCCCAGTGATACTGATGGTAGAATACTGTTTAATAATAAACCTCTAGTTCAGGGAATCCGGTACTTAGGTTTTTATATTGATTGTAATTGTTTTGTGGAAACGCCACAGTGATGTTGTCGCAACAAAGGTTGCACGTGGACTTGGAGTGATTCGTCGTTTTAAAAATTATTACCCCAAAGAGTTTTATTGCTTTTATAGCAGGCTTTGATTCATCCATATGGTTCATATGGCTGTATGTTATGGGCAAGCTATTTTTATGTGAATTTTAAACGCGTTCAGACTCTTCAAAATAAAGCGATGCGTCTTATTGGTGGATATGTTGAAGGCATACATAACAATTCAGCTTGCTTCAATAAGTTGCAAGTACTGAATGTAGGGCAGCTACGGGACTACCAAATAGGAATTTTTGCCTATCAATGTTGGAATAATGTTAGTCCAGAGGTTTTTTGGGATTATTTTAGTGACATTAGGTCTTTGCACCATTATGAAACTCGTCATGCTAGTGACTTCATTGTTCCGAATAGAAGCCGCACCATGGCCCATTTCTATACTAGATTTTCAGAACCTAATGTGTGGAACTCTGTTCCTGAGAGCATTCAGGTGGCTGAGCACCTGGCTTTATTAAAAAATAAATTGAAAAAATATTTGTTAGGTTAATGGTCATAGTTTTCTGTTTTTATTGTTTTTTTCTTTTCTTTTTTTATTATTTGTTGTTCCTTTGTTTAGAGTTAATTATTAGTTAGTAGATAAGTTGTATGTACCTGCCCAGTCACAAGTGTTTTTTTGTATCTTTCTTGAGACAGGTATTGGAATATTAGTTAAATGTATTTTGATGTTAAATAAAATGAACTGAACTAAAGTTTCAACTTAATACCTTTAGCCATTTCTTAGATATTGCTGTTGTGTCCTTTTAATGACCCTCCTGCTAGACCCCAACACCACACCGACTGGCGTGGGAAAAAAAATTCGACGGCACGCCGGCCTTTCTATATTTAGCCTTATGTTTTTGGAGTTATTTGTTGATTTCAGTGAGCTAAGTAAGTTAGTGTGCTAAGTAACTTAGTAAAACTCTATCAATATTGATTTCTAACAAGATAATGGAGAGTGCGAGCTTACAGACAGAGTAGGCAGTGGCGTATTTAAGAAAGAGGGCGGGGACCAGGGCCCTCAAGGAATTTTACAAGAATTTCTTACTGCTTGGATCTATCATAGCATTGAAAAATCCACAGCACCGTTGATTTGTTTCGAATTTTGCCTACTGAAAACTGAATGAAAACTTCAATTGTTATTTATAGATATAGATGAAAACTTTAGCTCAGATCAACGATTCTAAGTTGATAATATTTCTAAGAAGCCTTGCGTGAAAGTACATTCTTGAACTATGGCAACCAAGGCCATAACTTTGCTTATTTTCACTTCACTACGGCGAAACTACGAAAATGTAAATTCAATGAATTTTGCCTTTTTACCATATCCGTTCCAGACATTCAATGGATTTCAGAAAGAAGAAAGAAATAAGATCAAAATCTTGTGCAAAATTCGACCAAATACTCAACTTCTTTTTCTAATTTGCGGAACGATTTTAGATTTTGATTCGGCTTTAACTGTATTTATAACTAGACATGTCACTACGAGACTTGTTTTGCAGAAATCATAAAATGTACTACTGAATTTTGGACTTTCTCTACGGGATCTTGGAATTGGTATCGAAATCAGATTGAAATTTTGGACTCTCTGTAACCACCCCGTAGTTATATAGATCCCGTAACTATACTCTGCTGTAACTGCTCCGTTTGTTTTTCTTGGATTCAGAATAATTTTGGACTTTTGGTCCAAACTTTAACAAATTTCAAGAAGTTTGGGGTGCTGCCCCCTTCCATGTAGTGTGACGCCCCTGCCCGCTAGAATAAAAATAGAAAGCAACATCCACTTGCTTTTACATGCATTGTTCAAATTTTGTCCTAGTTAAGGGCTCCAAACTGGGTCTAATTTAAATGCTATAAGGTATTTGTGGGACATTGTTGTTTTTATTCCTCCTCCACCAACAAAGTGAGTCCTTAGCTTCTTCTGTGTTCTGCTGCACACGAAGAACAAAAGCTGCTTAAACTATTGTGACACACGTTGTGTTGAAAGGTATGATACTCTGATTACTGGATTTCATTGAGTACAAGAACAGATATCATGAAAATACAGACACAAAGGGAAGCGATCACTACCGATTATCGAATAGCAAGAGATTAAAAATTCCGAAAAAATAAGACTCTTGATCCTATGGACATTTTAGTGTTTTTGCTTGTGTTGCGTTTCCCTCAAATTTACGTGTGTCATTGTGTAGTATGTGCCCTCGGAGTTCTTAAAGGCTTTAACAAACTCGTCTATTTAATGGGATTTGAGCGACGCATTACTAGGGGTGTTTTGAACAGATTTGAAACAAAAAACCTAAAAGAAAATTGGTGTCACCCAGCAGCGCGCCATGGTGCACCGCCGTTTTTCCTGAAAATCAGCTATTTGGTGCCGAAAACAAAAGTGAGGCGGCGTCAGGGTCTACTTCTGCATGTAGAATGTTTTTATTTTCTTTGACATCCCCCTCAACATTTTTTAAAAGTTTTACTTAACACCCTTGGCCTTTTTGGAGACTCAGGATCAAACATGCCCCCTTTTCCCAATAGCTAACCTTGTTTATAAACAATGGGCAAATCATAGAACTTAAACACTTGCCCCAGAAGCTGTGGGGGGTTACATCATCCCTAGAGGCACAGTTAGTTGACTTTTCGACTATGTTGAACAAGATGGCTATTCCAAAATTTTGATCAAATATATTCGGAGGAAGGGGAACTAAAAAGGGAATGGGAAGAAACTGGTTGCCCTCCAACCACTTTTTAACATCCACCTCAACACGCCCTGAAAGTTTAAACTTAATACCCTCAGCTGTTCTTGACATATTGCAGACATGCTTTTTCAATAAACGAGATGCACATATTATCTTTTGATTTAGTTTAATATGCTCCTCAATGTTCGACGAAATTTCACCTTAATACCTTTTAGCCTTTTCAAAAACATCTAAAATCAAACTCCCCTTTTTTTCTTCGTGATACATCCTGCATGTAAAAAGGGCAAATTGCATAATTTACAATCCATGCCTTGGGAGCTGTAGGGGGCATTGCATCTCTGGAGGCATAGTTACTGGACCTTTTGACTGTTTTGACCAAGATTTCTTTTCCAAATTTTGATGAGTGATGAACGAAAGGAGCATCTATAAGGGGTAAGCAGGGGTGGTTGCCCTCCGATAGCTCTTAGAAATCCCCTCTAAAAATTTAACCTTCAAACCCCTCAGCTGTTCTTTAGATATTAATAATATGTCCTTCAGACAACCAGCACGCACACATTGTATTTTACTGTATTCGGCATCTCACTTCAAAGCAATGGGGGGTTATGCCATCCACATAGGCATAGTTAGGCATAGCAGCTTTAGGCTATTTTGAACAAGATTTCTGTTTCAAAAATTTGATTGAATCTTTTTGGACGGAATACAACTAAAAAGGGCATGGGAGGGGTTGACAACCCTCCAACCTCTTTTCAACATCCCCCCTCAACATGTCCCAAAAGTTTCAACTTAATACCCTCAGCTGTTCTCCAAATATTGTAGATATTCCTTTTTTGATAAACTGGATATGCATAGTGCCTTTTGATTTGATATAGCATACCCTTCAACATTCTCCGAAGTTACACCTCAATGCCCTTAGCCTTCTTGAATCCACCTAGCATTAAATATATTCCTTTTTGCTAATAATAAATCCTGCATGTATACAATTGGCAAATTGCATAATTTACAATCCTTATTCCAGGGCTATGGTGGGCATGGCATCCCTGGAAGTATAGCTATTAGACATTTTGACTAGTTTGAACAAAATGATAATTTCCGACTTTTGATCAGTGTTGAGCATCAAAAAATGCAATGATGGGAGGGGGGTTTGTTGTCCTTCAATCTCTCTTCAACATCTCCCCAATATACCTTGAAAGCATCAACTTATTGTCCTCAATCGTTCTTTAGATATTGCTGATATTCCCTTTTTCCAACAAAAATCCTTTATATGTTAACAATGGGCAGCTTGCACAACTTATGACACTCGCTCTGGAGGCGGGGGGGGGGTCAATCCTGGAGGCACATTTATTTGACCTTTTGACTATTTTGAATAAAATGGCTATCTCAAAATTTTAATCTGATGCATTTGGGGAGAAAATAGCAAGGGGGAGAGGGAGGCTGGTTGCTCTCCACTCACTTTTGACTCTTAAAAAAGGCACTACAACTTTTGATTTCCAATCAAATGAGCACTCCAAAGTTTGTTTCTATAAAAAACCTTAAATGTTTGCAATGGGCACCTTACATAGCTTACACCCCTTTCCCTAAGGGATGTTGGGGGGAGGGGTTGTAAACCTCGGAAGCATAGTCATTTGACCTTCAGACTATTTTGAACAAAATAGCCCCCTCAAAATTTTGATCGAGTGCATTTAGGGTTAAAAAGGGCGTAGGGGGAGGGGGCTGGTTGCCCTCCGACCACTTTTGACTCTTAAAGGGGAACTAGAACTTCCGATTTCCTTTCATAAAAACCGTATATGTTAACAATGACAATTTGCCTAACTTACAGCCCTTTGTCCTGCAGGCTGTGAGGGCTTTGTCAACCCCAGAGTTATATTTATATAACTTTTGATTGCATACATATAAAATTTTGATTAGATACATTTGGGGAAAGGAGTATGGAAAGGCTGGTTGCCCTCCAATCACTTTTGACTCTTAAAAAGGGAACTAAAATCTCTGATTTCCAATCAAATGAGTCCCCCTTCGAATTTTATACAACGACCCCTTCCATATGAAATGCCTCTGTAAAAAAAAAGAAAATAGGTAACAACACATAGAAGCCTTATGGCTCTTTACTATATGCAACGCTATAGCATTGCCTCTGATTTTTTGTTTATTTAATGTTAGTTTATTTTCTTCTTTTTCTTTCCTTTTTTTCCTGTTGATAAAGACCGGTTTTTTATATTTTTATTTCGTTTTAACTGTTAGTAGTTGGTCTGGTGTGGAATCAAAATTAACCAGGATTTTGTTTTACCCTTCTTATGTACATGGATTATTTTTATGGAGTTTGTCCTGAGGAACAAAACAAATTCTATATGATAATAAAAGAACATGGAATTAAATAGGAAGCTAAAACTCTCCTAGAATTAAATTATGTGGATGATAGGAGTATCCTAGACAAAAATGATCACAAAATGAATGAAATTTTGGAGGCTTTTATAGTTCAGGGTGCAAGAATAGTTTTTGAAAATTAATGTTAATAAGGCTAGGCCACTTAGACCATGAGTAAACGAAAGCGAAGGATGTTAGGTAGTGAAAAAGCCAATCACATGAATAAATTCATTTACCTCTGTAGAATTATTAGTGAAGATGGTGGATGCAGTGAATATATGAAAACTAGAATAGCAAAGATGCAATGTGTTTTGTTTTTTCTTTTTTTTTTAAGGTTAAAAAAAATTGGAAGAATAGGAAGATAAGTCTGCAAACTAAGATTAGAATACTGAAAATCATGGTAATGACACTAGTCAAGTAGTGCTCTGAAAGGCTGAGGTAGATTTGTGAAAAGACTTATCAAGAAATCATTAACAGTAATTTTAGGTTAATAATTGATAATATATGAAACAATATGATGTACAAAAAATATGATTAGATCCCACAGGGCAATAATGAAAGAAAGGTTAAGGTGGATTGGCCACATTTTACAGAGGAAGGATAATAGATTTTGCTTTTGTCATCATCTTGGGCAAAATGAAAAGCAGGTTCTCCCCAAATGGGATGGGAAGGGATCATAAAAAAGAATTTAAAGCAAACTGGAACTTCATTGGAGGGGGTAAAGAGTGAAGCTTTGAATATATTTGGGTAGAAAAAGAGATTCGGCAGCTGTGTTGGCCTCAGGCGGTTTGGTGATGAAGTGAGTTGTTAGTAGTAGCAACAGTATGGTAGTGTAGTTATTTGTTTCTGTCTTTTTTTTTTATCTAAATAAATCCTATTGTGTCTGCATATAATCTTACATCATTATGACATTGCAAATGCAAAGATGATAGAAAGAAACCACAGTTCCTTGGCAGGTTTTTTTTCATTTCAATCATAATTTTATTACTTAGCCTTCATATTTATTTAATTTAAGTGAC
This sequence comes from Artemia sinica, assembly GCA_027921565.1. NCBI lineage: Eukaryota > Metazoa > Arthropoda > Branchiopoda > Anostraca > Artemiidae > Artemia > Artemia sinica. The sequence goes on from CM051257.1 coordinate 28,208,915, forward strand.
CTTGATGTAACACTTTGTTTTGTCTTCTTTTTTATCCATATTGACATAATTCAGTTAGCTTTAAGCTATAGAAGCCTACAAATATATAAGCTCAGTCCAAAGAACTTTTCCCAGAAAAACTGAAAAGGTTACACTTAAGACCATGCATTAGATTTTAGAAGAAAAAAAATCACTTGACAACTCCTCTTCTACAATGTTGACTATGTATAATGAATTGAAAAGACTGCTAATAACTTACACTTTAGAATAAACATGAAGCATACATCCATATGGCTGCCAGACTTGATTTCCTTGATAATGTCCACTTGAGAGAAGCCAACCACATGAATCCCTACCTGCAATCACATCAGTTATGCAATATTTCCATGCAAGGGGGGATAAGGGAAAATAATTACCCCTCCTCCAGAAAATCAGCAGTCTAAAGATAAACTTTTCATTTTTTAGCCTCCCCACCCAGGAAAAAAAGATTCATGAGCCTTAAACTCAAGGATAAGACTAGTGCACAATAATGACTATTATGATAGCTGCACAGAGAAGTCCTAAAAGTCTGAACACATGGATCCAACTTGAAGGGAGTCAAAAATGTTTCCATAATACAGGGATTTTTTATTCTTCAAAGTATATACCTAGGACCAAATGCTCCTGAGAGAATAGCCTATATCCTATTTGAATAATCTTAAGGTCATTTGACATATCCCTCTCTACATAAAAACAAAAGTAATAAAACTTTGGCTTCTGTTACATTCTACATGGTTGGTGGTATTAATCCATGGAAATGTAGGGTGATGTCAAATATGTGCTTTCAAAGTCAAGGGGGAGCAATTTTTTTCAAAGGATATGCAAAAAAAGTTATTGTTCAATGGTAATGCCAAAGAAGTTTTTTTCAAAATGTATGGGGTAAGGTAAAATAGACTTTGAAGATGTCAAATATCCTACTCCCCTGAAACTGAAGCCACTGTATCTAGTCTTTATTTCAACCATCTTCCTCTCCAGAACCAAAACTTGTCTTACTTCTTAAAATGTAAACTTTCTTGGTTATTCATGCCAAAAGAAAGGCTTCTCATTTATCATACAATTTGCTCAAAATCATGAAAATCCAAATATCTTTTGTAGAAGAGTTGCCATTGTTGAGAAGTTGTTAATATTGTCTCTTCTTTCAAATTTGGAACTGTTTCACCAGCCAAGCTGTAAAAGCTATTTAGCTATGTTTAGACAAACAGTTCATCCAAAGACCCTTAGATTGACACAGGTTATATGCAGCATCTGTCAGACCTTAAACATAAATTGGAAGCATTGTTGCATATCCTCAGTTTGAAACCAGCAATTTCATCTCTAAAACTTAATTTAATTACAGACTATATATGTTGACTATACAACAAAAAACATGGTAAAAGAAAGTCATAATATACAGAAGGAAAGAAAAGATGTAGGTACAATGCTCAGCCTTCATTAAAACTCATTTAAAAGATGCTGTTATTGATGGTAAACCTTTCATCAAGGTGTCATTTATAGAACTTGGGGTGAAATTTTCTTGAGCAGGGACTGCAATAGCTTCTTTTCCCACTGGGCTACACCAGCATTGAACAGAATGTGCAGTTTATTCTTTAATACCAAAGATTTTCTAGAAAGCATAAAAACCTTATTGATGCCATATTTTGCATTGCAAATTACAATCCTAGCATATCATTGTCAAAAGAAACAGAACAGTATTGCCATAATTCCAACAGAAAGCAGGATTGTCACCTTAGCTACATTTGGTGAATAGTCTACAATATGGAGCTGCTATAATTTAACATACACTAGTCTCACTAGAATGGGAATTAAGGCTGGGTCTTCTTAGATTTCAGCAAAACTTTATTAGAACTAACCAAACCAAAATTGGAAAAATTGTAAGCACACGGTACAAGACCTGTATATTATTATAAAATAATAATAACAAACCTGTTGGGTATTTAACAGTATTTAAAAGAGAAAAATCCTCAATGCAGATAAGAGTGAAAGTAGCCTAAACATGATAATGTGATTAACAGATTTTTTATGCAAATAAATATGGTAGGCCTAGCTATGACTGCTGTAGGGGTAAGTTTGTATCTTTAGGAACTTTTATAAGAAAAGCTCTCCCAGAGCATAAACATTGCCACCTTATTACTTTTTACAGAAAGATGTATCAAAACACACCCACTTAGGCTACTATGGATAATATGGTCTTGATTTAACTTGCTTGACATTAAGGTCATGGACTGATGTAAGTGATTTGTTGTCTAAGCGTTTTTCAAGTCTTGTACAAGCCTATATTCTAGGGTTATAGCCTATAAGAGCCCAAAATGGGAAGAGGGTGAATTTGTAATGAAAACAGTGATTATATTTGGACAGAGAATGAGAAAATGTATCAAGTAGTGCATTCACCTTGACCCTATTTCTTTGTCAGATATGGCATCTTGTATATATTAACCAAAACATTTTACCCATTCACTAGCTATAAGTGAACAAATGGGGATACCACCAGATTGCTAATTTGACAGAGTATATATATATATATATAAATCTTTAAATTAGCCAACTGGCCAACCAGTATTTTAAGCCTAGGAGTCCAGCTGGACATAAGGAAACATATTAAGAAAACAATTCTTACTCCATAATCTGCAGAATAATCCTTGTTAACACATTTTGCAGGAGTAGAGCCTTTATCTTCACTTCTTTCCTTTTTTTCCAGTTTTTATAAGAAATTCATGAATTTCTTAGCCTAGGACCTATATACCTCACAGAATGTATACCCCCACCCCCCTAATGTGCAATTATATACCTAGAATTACATCCTCAATCTAAATGTAACATCCATTTGCATCACAGATGAACTTTACTCCCATATTAGCCATATGGTGGATGTCTGAATAGCCTAATTGAATCTGAAACCTAGCCTGGTCAATATATACAAAATCATATTATTGAGTTAGGACTAAAGTGAATACACCATTCGATGCCTTTTTTTATGCTGATTACAAATATAATAATCATTCCTATCGGAAATTAAAATTTAAGCCATTTTTGAGCTCTTGAAAATGACAAAAAATAGGGTGTAAAAAGGCTAATATAGCGTGGAAAAAGGCTTAAAACCTTTGTTTTAAACTTACTGTTTCATAATAAATACTTATTTTAATCCATAAGCACTGACTTTCCATGAGTAAGTTGGATAATCACAAGTATATATGTTCCAAGAATTCATTTTGCAAATATTATGTATTTTTTTCTTCCTTAACGCTGAATGTTCAAGAATGCGTTTTTGACAAACCGTCGAAAATATTAAAGGATTAGGTTAGGTTTGGTTAGGTTAGGTTTGGTTAGGTTTAATATTTTCGAAGTTTTGTCGAAAACGCATTCTTGAACATTCAGCGTTAAGGAAGAAAAAAAAACATAATATTTGGAAAATGAATTTTTGGAACTTATATACTTGTTACTCATGGAAAGTCAGTGCTTGTGGATTAAAATAAGGATTTATTATGAAACAGTAAGTTTAAAACAAAGGTTTTAAGCCTTTTTCCACGCTATATTAGCCTTTTTACACCCTATTTTTTGTCATTTTCAAGAGCTCAAAAATGGCTTAAATTTGAATTTCCGATAGGAATGATTATTATATTCGTAATCAGCATAAAAAAAGGCATCGAATGGTGTATTCACTTTAGTCCTAACTCAATAATATGATTTCGTATATATTGACCCCTAGCCTACCATAGTATGCATGGATGGCCCCATGATAGACAGTGCAAACACAAATTAGAAGCAGCGCAACAGTTTTCACATGGTGCATATCCAACTTTCTAAAGTTATCAGCAAACGATTCATAGTAATCAGTCATGGTTTGAAGAACTGAAGAAGTCAGTGCATTTAATCAAATTCATCCGCGAGCTTAGTATTTAAACTTTTGTCTTTCGCAACGCTATCTATTAGAGAAATTTCTACAGTTATTAGGTAGCAATAGTGGTCTCATAGTCAAGTTTCGTACAGAAAATAAACCCAAAAGTCTTTGGACAAAAGAACAATATTAAAACATAAATGTGTTAACTTTAGGAAAAACATGAAACTGTAGACACCCGAGGAGTTTTTAAAATATACAGTCTACAGGAATGAGCTAAACTTAATTATGGGACATGAAGAGAGACAATATTCTAATGATAATATTTTGGAATATAATTTGATATGAGAAAGACATAGAGACTGATATATAAAATGTTGTCCTCATAGTCGTAAGAACTACTTTTGAATTTTTGGGAATAAATGTACGAGAAATTTTAGAGCCTTAAGATATTTTAAACACTTTTAACGTTTACTTTACTAATATTGTAGAGCTTGAATATATTTTTAATGCGGACGAATTTGAATTCTCATCTCAAATCTTTCAGTAGGTAGTATCAAGTATTTTAACTTTATTGGTATAAATTTAAAACGGCATTAGCACATTGGGTTTTTCCTCAGCTTAAAAAGAAAACTAAATGTTTTAGCACTACTGAAAGCTGATAGTTAAATGACCTTTCAGATAATAGAGGTGTTTCGTTACTTTAGATTTTTGTAAAAATCTAAAAAAAAGAAGTACTAATAGACAATTCCACAGTTTTTACTAGATCATTATATTCAACACTATTCTCAATATGGGTTTATAAAACGAAAATGGACTAAAACTAGCAATGTGTGAACTTTTACTGAATAAAAGTGATTCACTAGATGGTGGTCAATGTTTTTTTTGTCAAAAGGGCGTTTGACAGCCATAAATCATTCTTTGCTTGTTTTTAAACTTATGTTGTGTGAATTATTACCACAGCTTCTTAATTTTTTTGCATCTGATCATTCTGTAAGTCGGCTTGAGTGGTATAAATGCCATGATCTTCACTTTGATATTTTTCCAATTAAATACATAGTCTCTCATGGATTTGTCCTTTAACTTATTTTTTTTTTTTTATAAATGATGGCTTGATATTAATGCCTCTTTGCAAAATCCTTCTGTTTGTGGAACATATAGTAATTTTTACTTCTTAACGAAATCAATTCTATTTTCGTTGACACTGCGTTAAAAACTGTAAATCATACTGAAATAAAAGGACATTTTATACATTTTCTCTTTTTAACTTTAATATATCCAAAACTATTGAAATTTCAGGAATAAATTTCATTGTATATATTAAACTGCTAATCTCTAATCATTTCTTTTTTTCTTTTTCTTTGTTTTTAATAATACGGAAAATAAAAAATAATAGTTCGAAAATCTCGAGATTAGGCTTGTTTCTTTAAAGTGTAGATTATATTCTTGTCTTTAGAAGGCCTGGTGGGCTTTTGTCCTACCCTTCTTAGGGGACAAATTCTGCTTGTCTTGAGTTTGGCTTGATTTTTTTGTAATATCTGCTCGTTTCAGGTTGGATTTATTTATTGATAACTATTTATTGTAGTTTTATGCTGGAATTATTATTTGACTTTTTTGCTCATCTTTTCGTTAATGTAGCTCTTTACATTTATTTGAAAAGCTTTTTCTTGGAAGAATAAAAACAAATTACAATAAAGCTATCAATATATTGTAGGGAAGAAAAGATACCAGCAAGCGCAATATAGCATTTAAAAACGATGAAAAACAAAATTTGGACTTCGGCGAAAAAATAATAAGTCTTGTTTCTAATGAATCCTGTGAGGGAGTTTCATATTTATATTGGTATTTTGACATTCCTCTGTATTTATTTTGACTCCAACTTTTCGAAAAACATTTCCCAAAAGTATTTTCCACAGCTTGCATTAATCTCTTGTCTTAGCAAAAGACGTTTCGCCCACTGTTACTGAAAAGGCAGAGTAGGAATTACTTTAAACATTTGAAAACTTTGTATGAGTTGTTATTTTTATGTTTTATTCAGCAATTTATAAGATATCAATTTTTGCCAAAAAGAAATAAAGAAAAAACTATATTCATCTTTAAACTATGATTATTTTTGACACTTCTACCTATATCAGGTCATGGACGCCGCCAGGATTTTGTTTTCAGGAAAACAGAGAACACTACCAGATTATTTTTGAGGATGGGGTCTTCATACGCTTTTAAACATAATAGATATTTGATGAAGCCATCCGCCAATGCACTGGACATACAATTTACCATTTCAAAATCATGTTCTGAAAAAAAAACAGCTTCATATATGACACCATTTTGCTGTATAACTGTCTGAATTAAAAACAACATTTCAATACTCTAGCGTTGCCTGTAGTAAAGAACCAGAATCCTTCAATGTATTATTTATAATTATAATTATTGATACAAAAAATCCTGAAAAATGTTCAATAAAGCAAAATAAATACCCATATAAAAACCGAGGACGAGCATAAATTAAGTCCAATAATAATGTGAAATTAAATCGACCAGAAATATTTAGAATTGTTTTTTTTTTTAATTTGTCAAAATATGGAAGAAAAAAAATCTCATAATATTCAAGCAATAAGAGATAAGAAAGAAATAAGAAAATAAAACTGATTGCTTAATATAAAAATATTATTTTGTGAAAACCACAACATTACAAAATTCAAGATTTAATCGACAACATTTTGTTTCAATTTTATGGTTTTAGAAGAAAAAAAAAACATAGATAAATTTGGCTTTCAGAAAACCGCAATGATACTGCAGCCTTTAGAAGGTTTGGAGGGAGGCAATAGCCAAACTCCTTTTTTAATAATTTATGCTTGTTTTAATAACAATCATGTTCTAATCCTGTCTTAATATTAATGTTTTAATAAGTTTAACTTGAATTTTCCTTTTAATTTTTATTCGTTTAAGATTTATTTATGTATCTGTATCATTATCTGTTATTTTATTTCTTATGTGAGTGTTTATTTCAAGTTCTGTTCGTTTTGCATGTCATTTACTCATTGATTGTGATTCCCAGTTTTTTTAAGTTTCAATCATTATAGGACTTTATTTTTACTTGTCTTAGGTTCTCATTTGGATCTTTATTTTTTTGAACGTTGGAAAAAGTTTGTTTTTCAATTAATTTTGTTCGTTTTTATTGCCTAAGTTTTATCATTGGTAATATTCGGAATTTTTTTCATGTTATTTGGATGAACATGAAAGACTCTACATAATACCCTTAGCTGTTCCTGATATATTGAGCATACACCCTTTTCATGGCCTGATTGTACAAAGTGTGTTTTGAGTTAGTTCAACATTCCCCTCACCATTCCCTGAAAAATTCATCTTGACACCACTAGACGTTCCTGATATATTGTATATGCAACCTTTTGACAAACTTGATGTACGTAGCGTCTTTTGTTTTAGTTCAAAATTTCCTGAAAGTTTCAGCTTAGTACCCTTGGCCGATCTTAAGATATTGAGATATGCCGCTTTGAAAATCCGGATGCACAAAAGGTCTTTTATTTAGTTCAATATCCCTAACTGTTTTATTTAGGTAAACATTCCCACGAACTGTTTGATATGTTAAGGTACAGAGACTAGGCTTTTCTATTTGTTGCTTACAGGGGATGCGTTGTTTGGCAAAAGGTAGCCTGGTTGCTCTTTGGTGGAACTTCTCAAGTGACTGTGTGTCACAATTGAATAGCAGGCTTGCACTCGCCATACTGAACTCAAGACGAGGATGAACAAGGGCTGTGCAAAGCTTCTTGGTGGCTCTAGGCTGGCGAATCGTCACTGAATACCTCACTAAACTAAGGAACTTGTTTGCATATGAAACTTGGTTCCAACAGTGCCTGTAAATTTTGAGCTTGTTTCCATTGATTACTCCAAGGCCATGTTCTTTCTTAGCAGTATAAATTGGAATATCAACACTTGCAAAGTTAACCATATTATAGCTGCGACCACGTTATTTTGACCAAGATGCAGGATTCTGTATTTGCTCGGATTAAATTGAAGTATACATGATATTGCCCATAAACAGACCTTTATGAGATCTTTTTGTAGAGAAGAGCAAGTTTTCTGGAAGCTACTGATCCGAGGAGTTTGGAATCGTCTGCGTATAGCTTCAAGCCAATCTTAACCACTTTAGGAGCGTCATTTATGTAGAGGTTAACCAGTGTCGGACCTAGTTTGGTTCCTTGGAGGACACCACTCTTGACACGAACAGTTGTGGAGTAGAAAAGGTCACCTATTTCACCTAGGTTACTGCGGTAGCTAGCAACCTAGTAAGAGACGATCACGCCCAATACTAAGAATTGTAATAGCCCATAAGTCCTGAAAATAATGTCAAATCAAAACAAGAAGTATACTATTAGAACCGCCTTCTTCAAAAACTCTATATAGGAGACTTACCGTTTCTTAGCTTGAATAACGAGGAAAATCTGTTGGCTTGAAAAACAAGATAAGTTGCTTGAACTACGATATTCTGCATATACGGCTTCTTTTATTTTCATCCTTAGATAGCTTGTCACTGGAACACCATAGAGAGCTTTTTAATAGCTTATTTTAAGGGAAACTGATGTGGTTAAAAACCTTTTGTAATTAAAAAAAATAATGATAAAAATATAATCAATTTTTTACGAAAAACTGCATTTTTCTTGTGAGAGATTGATCAATGACATCATAATCGTAGGTTGTAGCCAGGTCCTCTTTTACTATTCCAATTAAGAAAAAGACATAGGCTTTTTCCTGTTTATATGTTCACAGTAATCCGGGTTGCGGCGGTAGCTAGCAACCTAGTAAGAGACGATCACGTCCAATGTTAAGAAATATAAAAACCCATAACTCCTAAAAAAAAGGGTCAGATCAAAACAAAAAGTACACCATTAGAACTGCCTTACCCGAAACCCCTGTATAGGAAACTTTCTGTCCCTTGTCTTGAACAGCAAGGGAAATATATTGGCTTGAAAATCAAGAAAAGTGGCAGCTACTACAGCATGCTGCCTAACGGCATCTTTTTTCTTTTTTTTCTTTTCCACAGATAGCTTGGCACTGGAACATCGTAGAGAAGTGTTCAATGGCTCATTTTAAAGGAAATTATGGGGTTAAAAACCTTTTGTAACTTAGACAAATTATTTTGAAAACAGAACACATTTTTCCACTAAAAACTGCATTTTTGATATCTTTTCACGCTGCAGCCTTCGTACTATAGCCTATAGTAACTGGAATCTGGGCTGCGGTGGTAGCTAGCAATCTAGAAAGAGACGATCTCGCCCCATAGTAAAAAATGAAATAGTTATATTAAAAGACGATCAATGGAATAAAAACCATTGCATACATTAGACTTAGTTAGCTACTTGATTGTTTGAGGTTCGTCTCTTACTATTTCAAAGAAGAAAAAGCCGTAGGCTTTTTCCTGTTTGTAATCAGGTTTACATTCTATATTTGGTTTACAGCGGCAGCTAGCAACCTATTAAGAGACGATCACGTCCAATGTTAAAAAAATTAAAACCCATAGCTCCTAAAAAAAGTTACATTAAACGACGTACTTTAGACCATAGTAACTGGAATCTGGCTGCTGCGGTGGTAGATAGCAATCTAGTAAGAGACGATCTCGCTCCATAGTAAAAAATGAAATAGTTACATTAAAATTACATAAAGGACCGATAAAGTTCATGATAAATCGGGGTTGCAACGGTAGCTAGTAACCTAGTAAGAGACGATCACCCCCATAGTAAAAACTAAAGTAACCCATAACTCCTGAAAAAAGATTCAGATCAAAACAAGAAGTACACTATTATTACCGCCTTGTCCAAAATTCTATATAGCAAATTTACCGTCCTTTGGCTTTAATAACAAAGAAAATATATTGTCTTGAAAATCAAGAAAATTGACTTTAACCAAGATATTCTCCAAAACCGGCATCTTTTTTCCTTTCCACTTTTTCTTCCTCCTCAGCTAGTTGGGCATTGAAAAATCATAGAGAGCTGTATAATAGCTAATTTTAAAGGAAATCGCTACATCTAGTGCCTTTTGTAACTAAAAATAAAATAGTTTTTAAAGTAGAATCAATTTTGTCAAAAAACTGCATTTTTTATGTGTTTTCATACTGCAGTCTCTTCAAAGATATTTGAGTTTGAATCAATCAAATAGTTCATGGTAATGAACTCTATAGTAATAATAGCTACTTGTCTCAATAGTAACCGAAACTCTAAAGAACGAAATTTTGATACCAATAGATACATCAAAGCAAACAGTTCGTGATAACGATCTGTATGTTGTCTAGTAAGAGCGACTCGTCTCAATATTAGGATCAAAGTCAAGAGGATTCAATGTAGTATTTATTAGTAGAAGTTTTGTTTCGACTTTAAATTGCCAATTATGTAAAAGTTGCCTGCGGCAGGAATTGAACCTATGACCTTTGGAGTATAATTCCAACAACCTATCCAGTGCGCTAGACTGGGTTTCAAGGAAATAGTTTTAAATTTTACCTTGGGTGATCATATCAATCCACAGGTCCTAGAATTTTAAAAATAGAGTCAGATCAAAATTTTATATTAAAAGACGATCATTAGAAGAACAAACCATTGCATACATTGGACTTAGCTAGCTGCCTGATACCTTGAGATTCGTCTCTTACTACTCCAAAGAAGAAAAAGCCGTAGGCTTTTTCTTGTTTGTAATCAGGGTTTACATAATCTGGTTACATAAAGGATCGATACTGGAAATTAAAATTTTATAAGTTTTATACATAGAACTGGATGCTGACACGTTTCCATACAAAACTTAAAACTGGAAAACATGTATAAGAAACTGAACACAGGCAGACTTGGATGTTCAATTTTTTGTCTTTCAGTACTGCATACATTAAAAGACGATCATTGGAATAACAAACAATTGCATACATTGAAATTAGTTAGCTACTTGATTGTTTGAGGCTCGTCTCTTACTATTTCAAAGAAGAATCCGAGTTGCAGCGGTAGCTAGCAACCTAGTAAGAGACGATCACGTCTAATGGTAAGAAATATAAAAAACCCCTAACTCCTAAAAAAAGAGTCAGATCAAAACAAAAAGTACACCATTAGAACCGCCTTGTCCAAAACCCCTATATAGGAAACTTACCATCCATTGGCTTGAATAACAAAGAAATTATATTGGCTTGAAAATCAAGAAAATTTACTTTAACCACGTTATTCTTCAAAAACGGCATATTTTTTTTCTTCTTTCTTCTTTCTTTTCCACAGATAGCTTGGCACTGGAACATCGCAGAGAGTTGTTCAATGGCTCATTTTAAAGGAAATTAATTCGGTTAAAAATCTTATGTAACTAAAATAAATTATTTCTAAAAGAGAATAAATTTTTCCGCTGAAAACTGCATTTTTGATGTCTTTTCATACTGCAGTCTTTTCAAAGATATTTCATTTTTGTACATAAATCATAATCGTATACCAGTGGTAAGATTTGAACCCACGCCTCCGAAGAGACTGGTGGCTAATTACTTATTACAATAAAGAACGACCTCTAGCCCATATGAACTGAAATAATGAGCCACTATATGACATATCATGGTTGCAGCGGTATCCGGGTTGCAGCGGTAGCTAGCAACCTAGTAAGAAACAATCATGTCCAATACTAAGAAATATAATCAAACAGTTCGTGATAACGAACTGTATAGTAAGAGCGACTCGTCTCAATAGTTTACAATAAGGAACGAACTGTGACCCATAGTAACTGAAGTATTAAATCAAAAAATTCGTGGTCATAATAAAGAGCTGTCTAATGGCTCATTTTAAAGGAAATTGCTGTACATAGAAATGTAACGGGATCAAAATTCAAAACTTCAAATCTTCCAAATTAAAGTTACCCATGTAAAATAGAATCACCCAAAAAATGAACCTATAAATTCAAGTAACCCACAGATCGAGTAAGGCTTGATTGTACAATTTAAAAAGTAGCAAACAAATGTATCTTGATTGAATAAACTTTGTATAATCTTTCCCACAGCAAATGTAGTAGCAATAAACAAATCTATCATGAAACAGAAGGACAAAGTGTCACAAAAATATGCAATAAATATCAGGGTGATCAAATGTTACGCGACAGGCGACCAACAATGTAGTTTAAATTTAGGAGCTTGAAACTCCAAAATGTCAAGTGAAGGTAGGTTTTATTGGACAAAAAAACAGCCACGAGAGATACAAAGTATTTTCGTGTAATCTAGTTACATTGTTCTGAAACAAAGTTTAGAGTTAGGTATTCCAATGTAACTAAGTTGTATTGTCCCACAACAAGTTTCACCGTGATAAAATATAAACCATCTGGAAACTAAGTGACATGTCGTTAGCAATAAATTTACAAAAGTAATACTTTGTTTGTCAAGAAAAATTACAAAATGCAAATCTTATAGCTATAAATCGTATGAAAGTTGAAGCAGCCAATTGGTGTATTCCATGTCCAATAGGAATATAGGACACACCATTTGACCAATGGGTCCAATGTAACATACTTTTTAGCAACGCCTTAATGTAACCTCTGGCGAAATTGGATAGTATAGTTAGTTAGAACTTGGCAATTTTGTGGCTGTCTAGCGTAGTCTAGAGGAGTTTTCTGATAGTTCTTGACCAGACTTATGTAAGTTTAAAGTGAATCTATTATCAACCCATTATCAATTTTTTGACTATGTTATGTGAGTCCTTTACTATGATTAAATCAAAATTTGAACTTAAATTTTAAGTATACTCGTATTATCTCCCAGTGTATAACTTTATCAAAGTGTCTATGATCCAAACTTACAATTGTTAAAACAAAAACTTATTGCTAAAACAGTGAAAATTTCAAAATCCCTTCCATCATACAATGGAGATTCAGACGTAGATGAATTTAGTATCCAATTAAACCAATTTGTAGAAGTAACTCAAACGGACTTAAAATCATTGGTGGGCATGCTGTTAATGAGACTATAAGGGCAAGCATTAACATTTTTAAAACAAACAGAGAACATCAGAGGGGAAGTTAACAACCTCCCAATAAACTCCATAGAAAAATTACTAGAAGCGTTCCGAGAAAGATTCGTTGAGACCAGTTCAACACACAAATTAAAGCACGGAACAGTATCTTTTGACGAAACCCAAAATGTTAGGGAATACCTACATAATGTAATGGTATCAATAGAAGCAAAATATGGGAAGGAATCTGGTAGCTTATATCATAAAATTGTGCTAAACGCTTTCTTACAAGGAATGAGCCCAAAACAATACCGAATGATAATATCTAAGAATATTCAAACATTAGAATTAGCAGTTCAAGAAGTAGAAGGAAGGGTTGAAATCGACACGATTGTCGCCAACCACAATAAATCAAGAATAAATAATGTTGGAGAATCAATGCAGGGACGATCACGAGAAATTACACCCGCATTTTTCTCAAGAAATAATTCTCCAAAACCGAATCAAAATAGATCCTCAGCCTCTACCGGGCAAAGAACTGTGCGTTTCTTACCCACGAACACGACAAACTACGAAAATAACCCCCCAATTATATGCTACGCATGTAATAAACAAGGGCATATCGCCAGGGAATGCCGTACTAGAAACAACTACGCACCAGCAACCCCCAGTTATAATAACCGTTTGTTCGGGAGAACAAACTTAAATGCCAATGGGTCAGGAAGTTATAGGAGTAACCCCCACGCCTGCCATTGTTCCGCAAACCCTACCGACAAGGATTGGAATATGCAAATCTTCCCCCCAACAGGCAAAATAATTATCGGTTCCCCAACCCAAATACGCGGCAAAACATGTACCAATTTAATTTACGGACAGTATATCCTACTAGATTTAACAGGAATATGAGTGATAACAGAGGATATTTTTACCCGTCGGGAAATTTTTCGTCGGTGCAAAATGAACAAATGCCGCGAGCCGTTGGCACAAGAAATTCCAACCCGTATAATAACACTTGGCAACCAAGACAATCAAATGTCAATCAGCTTGTTAGGGAAGTTCCCACCGAACCCCAATGTCAAACACCAACCTATCAAATAAATGCACAGGGAAACGAATCAGGCCCCCAAGAAAACTAACCGGGACCCTGGAGGCCAATATTTTTTTATAGGGCCCATCCAGTAGTTGTACCTTCTTCAAGTGATAATAATGATATATTACCTATATTTAATGACTTTAGTGTTGCAAATATTTATTTCAAGGTGCTAATAGATTCCGGTGCGACAGTTAACATAATAAACGCGAATGTATTCAATAAATTACCAGTGTATATCAAGTGACGGAAAAATTTTAACATTCCCAGTTTAACTAGCGTCACAGTGCATTGGCTGGAAGCAAATGGCTCAATACGCCTAGATGTGACAAAAGATAATAGAATCTTCCCTACCGACTTTATAATATGCAAGAATTTTCCGTACTAGGATATAATCGGTGCCAATTTTTAAAATAAAATAAAGTGTTATTAGATACAGCTAATCACAGACTCGTATATCCATCCGATCCTATTCTTCGACGCGTGGAGAAAGGGGAAGCAACAGTGAATAGAATAAAATCTTTTGTACCCCATTTCTCGTCCTTTAGGAGATATTCCAGTGGCAAATGGATCGAGTCAATAAAAGCAAAGGTAGGGAAATGCAAAAATATAGGCAGGCAGAAATTAAGAAAATAGCAGAGTTGTGGAATGAGGTAATTAACCTCAACGGTGGCCCCTTACAACCAGCCCTTCTAGTGGAAGATCTGACGCAACCAAACGCCAATCTTAACTTAATAGAAAACAATTCGGAAGAAAAATACTATGGATTTGCAGTGCGTAAGACAAAAATCCCCCCAAAAACAATGCAAAGATTCCAGATCTCACAAATGGTCAGATCCGTAAATGATAACTCCGAGATTTGGTTTGCATCCCCGTCGGGAGAAATCCCTGAGAATCTATTTTGTGAAGAACATATCATTTTATATGAAAACGGGGAAGGCTTTATTTGGTTGAGAAATACCCATGAAAATGATACAATTACAATAAAAAAGGGAACGTGTCTCGTTGAAATACAAGTTATTTCTGAGTGCGAGCTAAACGAGTGGAAAAACTCCAAAAGAAGCTTAGTTAATACTATTAGTGTTAGTAATCCAAGGGATAGGTACCCACTAACAAGATCCCAATTTTTGGAAAAATTTAAATTGGATCATATCCAAGATGCAGAATTAAGAGAAAAATTATGCGAATTGCTCTGGAACTCTAAAAATATATTTTCTACGTGTGAAGAGGACATTGGATTGATACCATTTTATGAACATTCTATCCAAACTACAGGGCTGCCTGTAGCTAAACAGCCCTATCGTATCCTTCATCCCTATAAAAATTGTTAAAAAAAATCCGCAAATTAGAAAGAAACAATATTATAAGCCCAAGTATAAGCCCGTATTCAGCCCCTGTTATGCTAGTACCAAAAAAAAATCAAGGACCTTAGGCTCGTAGTGGACTATAGAGCCCTAAATAAGCAATTAATTAGTGATAAGTTTCCCCTACCCCGAATCGAACGAAATCTTGGACTCCATTTCAAACAAAAATAAAATTTATACCTCCCTTGACCTCACACAGGGGTATCATCAAGTCAAGATAGCAGATAATGACGTTTATAAAACGCCATTTTCTACAACTGAATGCGGCTCTCAAGAATATTTAAGAGTATCTTTTGGACTTAAAACTAGTTCAAGTGCACTATGTAGACCGTTATTACATTTATTATGAGGCGTAGAGAACATTATTCATTTTGTGGATGATGTAATTTGTGTAGGAGAAAACCTGGAGGATCATTTAGCTATATTAGCCAAAGTTTTTGAAAAATTCAGGGAAAGCAACCTGAAATGTAGACCTGAAAAAGTAAATTTACTTCAACCAAAAATAAAATTTTTGGGAATGATAGTGACCCAAGGTCAAATATCACCAGACCCTGACAATATAAAATGTGTAGAAAATCTCAATTCACCAAAAAATATAAAACAATTGCGAGCAATTCTTGGTTTGACTAGTTATTTTAGAAAATTCATACGTAATTACGCCCAAATAGCAAAACCTCTAACGGACCTAACTAAAGGGACCCCACAAAATATTACCTGGTCGCAGGAAGCTCAAACGTCCTTAAACACTCTCAAGAAAGCACTTACTTCTGAACCAGTATTGTCGCTACCTGATTTTGAAAAAGGACAATTTGTGGTCACCACTGACGCCTCGGCTCTGGGCATCGGTTGCAATCATTTCCCAGTTAATCCCCGTAGAAGACTACCCCGATTCCCTACAGAAACCCCCTCAGTATATAGAGAGAGTCATATGCTATTCAAGTAGAACTTTATCGAAAGGCGAAAGCAGTTATTCTGCAACGCAATTAGAGCTACTATGTATAATTTACCACTTAGAAAAATTTGAAATTATTTAGTGGGTCGAAGAATTAAGTTACGTTCGGACCATAAAAGCTTACAGTACCGAAGCACATTCAAAAATACAACGGGAAATTTTAGCTAGATGGATAATGAAAATCCAAGATCTGGATTACGAACTTGAACATTTGACGGGTAAACAAAATGCCCCCTGTGATTACTTGAGTAGATACCCCGAAAATAACTCCTCAGATAAGGAAAACAAAGAAATAAATGCCATCAATCCCAGTAAACGAAAACACAAGAAGAATAAACCTAAAATTCAAATAGAAGAAAACGAGGTTAATCATTGCCCCTTATCACTGGTAAACATTAAAAGAAACCAAATTAAGGATGAAAGGTGTTTGACTCTCATTAATTATTTTGTGAATTTTGATAACCTGTCCGATAAGGCCTGAAAAGGGAAATAGATAATTTTTATTACGATTTAGACAAAGAGATCCTTTGCAGAATAGTAACAGGCGATACAAATAGAAATCAAAGTTTAATAATCCCAATATTACCCCAAAACTTAAGAATACCTGCCTTTGAATATTTTCATTTGGATACAGGTGGACATTTAGGGATAACTAAAACCTTCCACAAGTTAAAACAATATTTTTATCTTCCGTCGGCGTTAACAAAACTTAAAGATTTTGTAAGCTCATGTGGCGTGTAACTTAAGAAAAAATCCCCAAGCTTGTCCTAACCCCCTAATTGGAAGAGTCCCGGTAGCGAGGTTCCCTTTCGATATTGTTTCATTTGATTTATATGGAGCCAGTGGAGGCCTACCTGTTTTCAACAGGGGCCATACTTGTATTCTTTCAGTTATAGATCACTTTTCCGGATTCACTTTTGCTAAAGCATTGAAAAATCAAGGCGCGTACGCTACGAGTAAAGCGTTAGCGAAAGTATTTTTAAAATTTGTTATTCCTAACAAGGTTATAAGCGATAATGGAAATAATTTTGTTTCTAAGGTAACAAAAGATTTAATGAGTTTTCTTAATGTAGAGAAATTGGTGACATGTCCTTATCATCCACAAGCTAATGGGAAAATCGAAAACAGGCATAAAATATTTTCCAATGTCTTAAGCATTTATACAAAAACCAACAGAAATGACTGGGATCAGTTCTTACCTTATTTGACCAATGTAATCAATACTGCCTATTCAGAAACAACTAAAGAAAGTCCTTTTATGTGTTATTTGATCGCGATTTCAGGGTACCGTATGATGAAGTTGTTGAGTCCCGAAAATATTATAATAACACGGAGGATTACAAACAAGAGTTTATAAATAGGATGAGGAAAACCTAAAAGATAGTTAGACAAGAGTTAGAAAAATGTAAAATAAACCAAGAGTCAAGAAACCAACCCAAAGTCAAAGGGAACATAAATTTTAAGATAGGAGATGTGTCTACCTAAAAAATGAGGCAAAGATGGAAGGCAAAAAACTTTCCAATAAATATTCTGGACCTTACAGAATAATCAAAAAATACGACAATGATTTTACTTTTAAAATGACAAACCCCGATAACGGAAGAACATATAAGGCACATGTTAGCCGTATAAAAAGAGCCAAATACTCGGAAAGATGGGTATCGAGACCCTCATCTACCGATTCGTCAAACAATGTTCCATTAATAAATACATCAATTTGTTTGAACAGGTTGTGCAGAATACAGTTTTCGTACGAGAGACCATCGGCAGCAGTTGGTGTTGTATTATCTGACTTTTTCTTCACCGCAAAATTTAAATCAATAAATGTTGACGACAAAATCAATGAAATAGTCTTCATTGGAAAATATTTGAAAGTGTATATTTTCTGAGAGGGGTTGCTGGGGATGAAATTGTTCATAGTAGCCATACTTGACACTGACATCAACATTTTCAGCATTGAACAGATCCAATGAGGAACTGATTGATGGACGTGATTCCTTGTAGGGGAGATAAGTCATCTTAAGAGAAGAAATTCTTCTTTGATCTAACAACCTTTTTCTTTTTCTTCTTCTTATTGATCTTCGTCGTTTTATTCCTCAAAGTCCTTGTCGATGTCCTTCGCTTCCCAGCCTGGGTAGAGACTGATGAGTGAATGACGCACACGCATCCTTTTCAATCCCTTCCCATTTTGCTGAGATTTTAATTCTTCACCAACGGCTCTTGCTGAAGATCTCATATTTTCCTTAACACTCTCCTTGAAATTCTTACCCGACCCCCCAGTCCTGTAGTGTTGAGGCAGCAAAAAATTTGATGCAGCAGGTACAAGATAACTTTCTGGCAAGGGGTAGTGCAGAACGAAATAGCCTAGCAAACCAGCTACCAAGACCATAGCCAGACATTGTAGTACGCTCCTTGTAGTAGTCCAATCCATTGCCTATTTGACGTGGACTCAGAGCACCAACATAGCAATCGATATTGGGGCAGACAAATGGAATTCTTCTATTGTTCATTTTAGGTGATTGTACCGTCGTAGTTGACAATGGGTCGAAAATGACATGTAATCACTGCTAAGCCTTTTGTTATTGCTAGAGGATCACCCAATTCACTTCTTAGTGTTAACTGGCAGAGTTCCAAATACGAAGTGTTTACAGGAACATACTGAAGATGCTTTATATTATAGTGATGAACAAGTTCATGAGTTGTTTTTCGTTCAAGAACACGTAGGAGGGGGGCATTTGACTTACCAACTCTCGATGTTTCCACAAAGCATGCATAGAGAAATATGAAAGAGTCCGAGTCGAAAACAGGTGGATAATCAGCAAAAATAACTTGATCCATCCCGCTAACAGTGCCAGCATTTTTCCCATTGATCGTATTCTGTTTAAGGCCAAGAACGTCTCTCAGATTACCATTGAGATGAATTATTTCAGTGTCAGCAGGTGAGGTAATGTAAATCCTATCGTGTTCCATTGAATAATTAAAATGGAATGTACCTTTCCTACGATATGAGATTTTTCTATTGATTGCACGACACAAATCCATCATAGTACCATACTCTTTGTATCGCAATGTAACATCTGGATATTCACTAGATTTAAGTGCTTCAACCCATTCATACTCGACAAAGAGTGACCAGTCGAATGGTATAACTTTTATATTATACACACGATCCTTTCTCAGGATGTCATAGGTATTTTTGAGAATACAGTCGACCAGAGCCACTTCATACTTTCCGTCATAGAATTTGATAGCGGGGGAGAGTTTCGTCCAAAAATCACTTGTTTTATTCAAGTCGTTGTAGAGAGGATCGGAAACGTTGG